>JAQGAU010005457.1:0-10269 GCA_034698045.1 Paramacrobiotus richtersi
CGGAATTCAGCTGAGCCTGTTCCTCTTCTTTCCCAGCCATGGATCGAAAATCGTTCCCACTACAGCCATACCTTGAGTAAATCTTTTCTATAAAGTGTCCTGCTGTTTTTTGTTCTGCTTAGCGCTTTTTGGATTCGTTTCGTTACGTCAAAAAGTTGGCTGTGAATTGTTTATCCAATCTCATTCTTAAATTATTTCGTAAATGATGTTCTGCCGGTTTTTTACAAGATCTTTGTTAGTGCTTTGTGTGAATTTAATTAACTTTGTAGAACAGGAGTCATCAGACTGCAAAATTATATATATTAAAATTTTGAATTTGCTCTGCAGGTTCATATCTTTAGGTTTCATGCAATAATTTGCGTACGATCAAGTTCTGCTTTTTGTTTATTCTGATGAGTTTTTGCAGGCGCACGATGACTGTCGTAAGCAAAAAAATCACTCTATGACAAACCCAGTTATTGCTTTACAACAAATCGCTTTAGTAGAAGTATCGGTTTCAAAGACAGTGTTCTTCGCTACGCCAAAGCGGTAAAAACACACAACCATGATTAGCGCAATATATCAGAAACCGCCGGGCAGAGTCTCAGGGTGCCTTAGTTGTTGGAGGCGTTGGTGGAGTCGCTGGTGGTTCTGTAAAAGAAAGATTTTTTTTGGTAGAGGAGTAATCCCAACCTTTTTTCACTTGAAATGCTTTTCGATGGTTCTAGTTCATTCGGTACTTAAACGGGCCTTTCATTGATTTACTGCTGTGTAAAATGTATACTTTTGCATATGCGTGTACACCGTATTTCGCGTCATGGCATTATTTTCACGCGTCAGAATTTTGAGCAAATTATTTCAACAAATTAGTTATGTCAACATAGTACAATAACACTATCTCACACCAATTATTGATAGATTGCTCAGCGGAAGTACATTATCATACAGGTACAGTATCGTTCAAATAGTCAAGAAGCCATTACAATTTACAGGAATATGCTACTTAAATATCGACATACGAAGAAGGGATTTCCACAGCAATGCAGTGAGAAAAGGTCGGTAATCAAATCCTCCACCATAACCCCCTCCTCCATAGTATACCGTGCGATATCGTTCACCGCTGTAGTCGCGTTTTACGCGATGTGTCAGATCTGTGTGGAAGGAAGTGCAAATCCATGATAAAAATATCATTTAGAGGTACGTACTCTATCGGAACTTAATGACGAAAGTTTTCAAACAAATTAAACGCAAATATGCGAGACAACCATCTGCAATACCGTCCATGAAAACCGCATTTCAGTAATAAAATTATGTACAGCGCTACTGAGCTTTCTTACCATCTTTAAGCGCGGAAAGATAAAACGGTGACCCCGGTGCCTTCAGGTCTTGTCCGGAATTTAAACAGGATATACTCACCAGAAATGTCGAGACCACCAGCGCGAGTAAAAGGCAACGATGTAAAACAACCATTTTTGTGTGGATATGTCCAGGATACGGAGCACGCGTACCGTATCACAAAAAAGGCTGCGTTTGACCTTTGTTCTCAGCACCGGAGCTCACTTTCTGGAAATGTTTTACTCTGAGAAAGTTCGATTACTGGCTTTGCCGCCCGCACTGGACTTCCAGTATAGGCTGCGAATACACTCAAAATATTCTGATGTCCTAAGGAAGAATAATTGCTTAGGTATTTGAATATTTTTGCATCGAATGACACATATTTCAAATCTGACGGCTGTGCAGTTTGAAGGGCGTTTTGCCGTCATTGGTATTGTCCGCATGGATTTTGTGTGTCATAAATTTACGCGTTAATTGTAAATTGTAAGGGGTGAATTACATGTACTGTACAAAGTACATCTGCATACGGCAAGTAGGTGTCTTCTATGGAAAAATGGGAATCTAAAGTAATTTATAATGTAATTTATTCATACGACACGACGGAATCCGTATCATCTGTACACGCACGTTTATTTTACAGTTCCATCATTGTTTATGTACAAGGATCAATAATTGTTAACTAATTTCTCACTGATACAGTGTATTTATTGTACAAGATTATAATAATAACAGGTCAGGCTGGTCCTGGATTTTCCGTCATCGCTTCCGATTGATGACGGGGGTTGTTGATTCTTTATAGTTTTCCTGCAAAAAAACATTGTTTGTATAATTTTACAACTTTCGGATATCGATCGGAGTTACTGGAATAACATTACTGATACCAGCAATAAAAAGCTGATTAATACGCCAAAAATGTGTTCCAGCTTCGGAGCATACACTTTTGCCAAAAGAATACCATATTTTTGCCTGATGAGTAATTACGATAATACAGACTGTATATTAGTTTTATTAATATTCATATATATACTATACTGTATGATGAGGTCACCAAATTGCAAGCCGTTAGCGGCTTGTGTCGAGTACGCTATGTATTTGGAAAAACATATGACAACAGCAAATTATGCTAACCTACCAGATATAGCGCGTTGTAAAGCCATCCCGGTGAGTATGCCTTGAGTGCCGGCATCCAGAGGCGCGGAATATCCCAGTGCGTAATTGTAAGGATAGTACAGTCCAGAATAATATCGCCGGTATTCTTTGGAATGGTCCCGTTTGAACAGTTGGTGCCCTAATAAGTTAACCATTAATAAAGTGTTTCCGATTTCAAACGTATTATGTTACGTATAGAACAATGTCTAGCAAGTTAGCAACGATTTTGTAGCCAACTGTGCGGAAAAACATATTGCAAAACGAATGAAACAAGCCGCAATAGTTTTTAGGAACGAGTGTCAAATCAAAACAACAAATGACTGTTGCCTGATCACTGGTACCATTTGGTCGTCCCGAAAGGTCATCAAGCAGAGTCTCCGCATTCGGATCGGAAACTGATAATGCTGCAGCCATACCATCCGATAAAAGGATGCTTCCGATAAGGAAACTGATTATGCATAAATTCCACATTGTATGTATTGTTAGTAGCAATAAGACTAATATTGTCAGGTTAGAATGAATAATACGCTGCGCGAGGTGATTAATTATTTTCCTGTATGAATGGAATTGTGGAGTTTACTACCATAGGCTGAACTCATTTCCTGTTTAAATACAGATTTGTGGTTACAGAGTTGTACGATGCGGTTATTATACAACTGCCATTTTCCAAGCAAGCGTAGTTTCAGAATGGCTACAGTTGCACTCTCTGCAAAAAATTGTAGTAAACAATCGTAAAGTACTTTTTAGTGGCTGAAGTGTTGACGTTAATTTTCACCGAAAACTTGGGTAATTTGAATCGTCCTTCGATTCGTACAATTCCTAATCATGTAGCAGCCAAAAATAAACGCTTACCATGACTTCGCACATACGTTTACGATGAATGCAGTCAAAGCTTTATGTATTGAAGTGTTAGCAGCAGAAAAATTATGCTGTTACAGTATAACTGCTCGAAATCAAACTCAAGTATGAACTTTCGCAAATCAACTTTAAATATATTCTGTCTGGCAACATTATTGTGAAAGGTGCAACCGATTTTTCAATTGTGTACTTTTCGCTTTTTGTTCATTGTCAGTGTCGTCTGGTAACGTTAAGATTTAGGCGCTTTAATTTTATGTTAATTTACGGTAGCTGAGGTGAGTCTTACGCGTCATGAGCAGGGCAGATAAGTAATATTATAGGGAATAGGTAAGCTAAGACTTTTTATTCGTAACTCACTTTCACTGCTGCGCTTTGCAGTACTTAACTGACAAGACCTTCTGAACCCTTAAAGCCAGCGAAAATTAATACTTTATTTATGTTTAGATCAGGTCCCAGTACAAAACTAAAAACGTTTCCCACGCTTATACCGTTATGCATTTCGAGGGTGCAGTTCAGTTCGGACAATTGTAACATCTCGTCGCTCTCATGTTGGCCATTAGCACAACGTACGAAAATGACATTGTATTAAATACGGGCATTACAATATTAATAGCACAATGATATCAAGATATCACTAAGACTATCCAGTTAGCGAGAGCAGTCCAGTTAACGATGAAGAAGATGATCCCGCTAAAATAAAATTAATATTTAGAGACAGCTATAATATACATAAAATCGCCCTCTTCGCATTGGTACTACTGTAGTACTTCTAGTAATCTGCCGTTTAATCTACCGTACCGTAAATGTATTATCAATTGAATTAGGCCGTGTTACTCACTTAGCGCCTGATTCAATAAATAACCCCACAGGAAACCCCGCACTTCACTTCCAACACCCCATGGATTTCTTATACCTGGACCGGACGGAAAGAACTGGCGTTTCTTTCTCATGAGTGACCTTTCTGCAGCACAAACAGAATTCCTTATAAATGAGCAATATATAGATCTGTATTGCACGTCAGTCTACAAAGCGCAATTTTTACCGTGATTTGCCGGTTCGAATGCGATTCTAAGCTTTGCCGGTCGCATTATCGGCAGCCATGTAAACCTTTTCGGAAACAACCAATTTTTCGTTGGGATCTTGACGATGGTCATCGAAGCCAGTGCAATAAAACAGCATAGTAAACAGCAATATATCGATAATGTTACGCTGACCCGAAAAGACATGACTGATATAATTATATCGATAAATCAAAGATCTGTGGCTCCGCATAAATTAGGAAAGCAATTCGAAATGAACTGCCGTTGTTTTGAATTTCAGCATTTTTATACAAAGTACGTTCGCGGCTGCGGTTTTACTGTGTGACGTAATTAAATAGGCTTCGGCGTGTTTAAGCTCATTTGATTAACTGATTTAATGATAATCATTAGTAAGATTAATCTGCATTAAATGTAAAACTTACGCAGCCGGTTTTATCGCTTTAATTTTAAAGCAGGAAACGGTTACTTATGTTCACATTTTTTTTCATCCTGACATTTCAAGACGAAATCAACGAGCGCTTAATCAGTCTTGTAGAAACTATGTGCATATGAACGATTCAAGCGGGCCGTGTTGTGCATAGTTCTCAAGTGTTTTGATTATGTGTAATTGTTGGATAAGTAAATCATTATTATCCACAATTATGCGTCGTCTTAAAGTTGCAATAGTGCAAGTAGTGTAAACGTTATTATATCATTAATCGCACACTTACGGTTATAATTATTCGAACTAATTGGGTTTCAGTAATAACGCACCAACCACAAGAATTAGCTGGCTGGTTTTGCGCATAAGATTTCTTCGTTTGTTTTATGGATTTAAAATCTGGCATTTTGATAACAATACTGCATCTTGTTGAACTGCGAACTTTATTTTGTGATGGTTGTGCAATATAAAAGCGGCCATTCCGTTTTATCTAGTTTCAAATATAACACGTACTTTTACTGGTGCTTAAAATCAACTTGGTTAAATTGCTCGTAAGGCTTGTGTTAACAGAAATGTATGATCTTGAAAGTTAACGAACAACCGCAAACTCCCCATCCAGGAATTTTTGTGTGGCTTATCCTCGTAGAGACAATCCTCTCAGGGCAGAACTGGCACCTATCAAACAAGTTAAATTTAAAAATTTGTAAATATAATTCTGGGACATATAAGTATGCATAATGCATTATAATGGGTGTAGTAAACTACAGCTATACTACGCCCGTGCCGATGTGAACCATTGTTAAACGCAAATCCTGTATAAATCAAAATTTCAGTAATTTAACTGAAGCAGGCATATGAACGCGTGTACTATGGCTTCTTACGTTGTTAGGTATGGCATTTTACTACAGAAAGTCCATATACCATGGATAACTTGCATACATATGAAGCAATTGGCACGTTACGAGATCCAGAAATTCTTGCATCAAAGTTTTTTTGTTGGAAAACAAATTAGCACATTATCAAATGTTACCGCGTATCGTTTTGTAATTTACCCAGAGCTTGATGCAAAACATAGCCCCACAGAAATCCCGTTACATCCGCTCCCAGTCCCCACGGCCCGCTTGTTTGTATCCATCGTTTACTTCGTCCATTAACCTTATCACCTAAATCCGCTGTTATAAAACACTCAATACGTCTACAATTTTATATAAAAATCTGGCTTAATGGACTCTAATTTAAGAATTTATGTTTAAAGCACTGCTATATAGCAGTGCTTTAAACATAAATTCTTAAATTATATGTTCACATCCGAATTTTGTTTTAATATAATTATTAAACTGAACTACATAAATGTATTATGTACGCTGTCGCTGTCCTTTTTTAACGATCAAACTAGTTACGAACTACTCTCACGCTCAGTTGTGATTTTCGAAAACGTTCTACACACCTGTTCCCTTGCCGCTTCCGTTCTTATAATCCAGTGGAAAAGATTGGACATCGGACATTATTAAAAAAATCCACACCAAGCAACCAAATAGCAGCCATATGCAGTGCATTGTCCGCATCAGGAGAGCTTGTTTTCGACGGAGAGCGGCTGTTTTAGTAAAACATAGATGTCTGATAATTCCAGCCCATTAATCTATCACTTATTGAAAGATGTAAACATTTTCGCGGCTAATGTTGCAAAAAATCGGCATATTTATGCTTCTGTGCATTTTTCTGGCAGCTGAAACCATATAATCGAATTGCACAGATTTGCGGGATCATTTCCGCTCGCACTTATCGTTGCAGAGCAGCCAAATACAACCACACAAAGCTATCATAATTTACAAGGAAGTTGACGATTTTGTTTAAAATTACTCTCCAGACTGGACAATAGATCGAACATAATGCAGTACAATGCAACGCGCAAAAAAATCGCTGCGGCTTGTGACTTTACAATATGAATAAGTTCCGTACACTATAAATAAGTGGCGCCGCACTTGGGTACATGTTCATTGTCGATGTATCATTACGTTTTTTAAACTTTTAGCATGGTCCGAATTCGAAAAATATACTGTACGTCGACATGCTTCCTAACGTCGTGTGGTCTTGTTAGTCATAATGAAATTAATGTTACAGGGCAAAACTGCAAAATTTAGAAAAGCAACTAAAAAAACTTTAGAATACTTCGCAATGAAATTTAAATGTTGTATCTTTTCGTTTTTTTTGCTCCATCCGTAGAAATGTTTTTATTAATCAAAGGTTAAGCAGATCGCCTAGAACGGCACAGGTGTACACTATATGATAATATTAAATTTTAAAGTGTGTCCTTATGTTACCTGTCAAACATCTAGTCACGTAGCCTATCGGAGTTTTGTTTCAAGTAATTTCATGACATCTACAGTGTCGATTTTGGAACAATAAAACCGGTAATAATAGTCAAAATTTATGTTCATTTATATCGCAACTCGGCTGCCGTGCATGCCAGTCAAATTCTGTGGTAATCCCCGAATTGCGTTATAATGCGGCCTGCCGTATTTATACGCTAGTTGTCCCCGCATGATTAGTTTAATGTTCATCACTAAACGATGACAACGATCCAATCTAGTTTCGTGGTATTACTAATAAACAATGTGATAGCACTAATTACTGGAAGCCTGCAAGGCTGTTTGTTACCAATAAAAGAAAGTTACTAATACTTTACAGTGAACAGTAAAGAAAGCTTGGACAATAAAGCCAGTAAAATAATTATCCATATTCGCTACTATAATAACTGTGTGTACAGCTTTTATTGGTGGTAACTAATAATGTCTCATAATTCCTATTCGTACAGTAATTTCATACATTTATATGCCACATGTCTTATACAGCAATTTGTGCCAGTCGGCGTTTTACTCCACAATATCTCAATAAATGGTACCATTAAAGAGACAGGTACAACAGAGACAGTCGAGACAAAAACATGTAAAGGAACTATCACAGTTAAAGAAAAAAAGACCGCTTTCAAACACAGAGCGACTAGGACACAACACCATACCAATAATACGTGAATCCAGATTAATCATTGTACAATATACACCAACAATCTCCACTTCCTCCACACCGGAATATTTGACTAATCCCATAAATTCCTTTTACCAGAAAGGCACAATTTCCCACATCACAGACCGGTGGTCTACTATCCATGCGACGAAACGTAATAACCAAAGAAAAAGTATAACCGGAAGAAGAATGCAGATCAGACTAAATTGTATATACAAACAAGAAAAATACAATGTACAATGACTGTCCAGTATCAAAAAACACAGTGGAGCGGTCTTATTGGTCTAGTCCATGCCCTGGAAGTGGTCAGTGGGCGGTGAGAAGGCGACGGTGAATGTCAGCTGTTCGGCCTCGTGCATCCGTTCTAGCTGCACAATTAGACGCTGACTGAGCGGATTTTTGCATAAGTTGACTTCCTTTAGGCTACTTCCGGCTGTCATCAGCGCCTGGGTGTCTATATCTGCAAATAATAATAACAATAATAAATACGTAATTGAAAGAAGTAAACATTTGATATAAATCATGATAACACCGTAATCGAATTCGAAGAATCATTTTCGACCTAGCAGTATCAATTATCAAATCAAATGACCTTTCAAACCACACTGTATCAATCAAAAATAACCTTCACAGAATTAATGCAATAATAGCCTTTAAATGATCGGAAATACGGTAATGGGTTGGAGAAAAAGAATTGTTTACAAAACGGGTGAAATCTTCGCTGCTTTCCGGCAAATTGTTATTTACAATATTAATAATAAAATGCGCGATTTAATTTATTATCAGTCCATCGTTTGCTTTAAGATTCAACGTTTTTCAGAAAGTTTACTGATAGACAGGATTTATACGCTATTGTTCGAATATACCAACCGGATATTTCGTTCTCCTCGGCAATGACCGTCTGAATCTTTGGCATGGTCAGAACGACGATGGGAAAGACGATGAACCGGTTGTTGCTAATGTCCAGCACTTTGAGATCATTCATACGGCTCACTTCGTTGGGAAGGGTTGTCAGCCGGTTGCTTCGCAAATTCAGCACTATATCACATACAAATCGGTTTTTATAATCAGTAATCCAATTAAAATTGTTTAATAGTATCACCAACACATTCGGGTTCTGTGATTTACAATCGGCATAAACCACCACACAAGCGATGATAATTATCATACAGTTCATTACTGCCAGCTTAAATGAAGGAAAAACAGTTTTGCTGCTCACGAATACTTATCTGTTCATTAACCATACAGTTTCATTCGCATTTAGAAATTTTCGTTTTAAAAAACACAAGTACGTTTTCTTGCCTTACACTATTATATGCAATATAAGAAGTAATTAATCCAATACTACGTTAATACTCTTCGCAAATGTGTTACAAGTGACATTCACGCAGATATGGTACAAAATTACTAGCACTTGCGAAACCATCTCACACTGGCGCCGCACAGCTCAGAGAACAAATTACGCTGCAAATTCCGGGCGTTTTTCATTAATGCGTCCCAAGTACCGGCACAACTGACAAATTGTAACCCGGAGGGAAAATTGCGCAACTTTCTCTTCCCATTTTCTCTTCTCCTCACTTTCCAGTCAAACGTGGTGAAATTTTGTTAACGTTTACGATTAGCAAAAAAACCACCAGCTTGCTCCGGCTCATCCCGGGTTGGCGTTTAATTCCGCATCAAGTATTACATAATCGGCCAGGCAGCGTGTCTTGCCGGCTGACTGCGATCGATTACAAGCACCGTGAAAGAAACTGTCGGACCAGCACGTCCACCAGACAAAAGATGCGGAAAACATAACACACTCGTATATTACACAAGGGGAAGCGGCCACCGATACAAACAGCTGATGCGTCACATTTTTCATTATTACTTGTCTGTTTTGATTATCGTAATTGTCTTCTGAAGTAAACGCAACTTATGGAGAATATGGGAAAGATTTTCCGTGTTAAGCAGACAGCAATTTGAAGAGTTTTCCGCTTGCCTAATAACAAAAGCGAGTAAGAACAGAAACCATTGTTTTTCCCGAAAAAAAGATATCAAGTGAACTGGACGTATCCTGGCCATTTATAGTAAAAGTTAGAACATTCATATAAAGCAAAACCTGAAATGTATCAAGAACAAAAATTCGACAAAGCACAAAATATAAGAAATGCCTCAGTCAGATTTTCACCAGATTTGTTTCAGTTTTATCGGCATTTTTTCAGAAAGAGTGCATTGTAGATTGTCCGCTATGCGTGAAGTCGTTAATGTCACTCAACAATAACACCACACCGACAAAAAAACTGTCCAACTCATACAGCACTGATGTCAGCGTCCTTTGAACCGGTAATTGATATGCTATCAGTGTTCTTAATGGCGGCGTAAACATATCGGACATGCAGTGTTCCCAAACCAGCCAATGTGACCGAATGGTCATCGGAATTATATATTTAGCCCTCCCTAACGCTGCACTTAAGCCGGAAA
>JAQGAU010005458.1:0-10268 GCA_034698045.1 Paramacrobiotus richtersi
ATTAATATCAAACAACATTGTTTATCTGGAAATAATAAAGAAAATGTTCACAAGTGTGATTTCGCATTGTAGAATCTCTTCCGCCGCAGCTCCGCCGTTTGATCAACTTACAAACACTGAATCTCAGCAACAACCCCTTAGTCCACTTCCAATTCCGGTAAGCTTGCTTGATTTCAATTCCTTGCGAATATTTTCACATCCTGACTGACTAAAATCTGTAACTGTTACTTCATTTTTTATTATAATTTGTATTTTCATAAAAATAATAATAGCTATTCAGATTTTTTTTTATTAAAATTTTTTTATTTCGATTACGATGGAAAGCGAAGGGTTGTTTTGATGAAATTATAGTTATGAATTATAATTTTTATCTTAGAATTTATTTATTCAATTTATTTATTTATAATTATAAATTTTATTTTTTATTTTAGTGATGGAAAACTCCCATATTCCTTTAAATATTACTGAAAGTATCAAAAAGTCGTAGTGTGGTGGTTTAGTGTTGCCTGTAACAAACTATCTGAGCTATCTGTCGGGAATGTCTGATCAATTTAATCTGAATTACTATGGGTTTTTTGCGTTACAGGCAGCTTCCTTCATTGATCAACCTTCAAGTACTGAATCTGCGCAATACCCATCGGAATCAGAGCAATTTACCACCGAGCTTGGAGATGATACCGAATTTGGCCGGTATGTCGTTAATATTGTTTTGTGGAATTATCTTTAATGGAAATGTTGATTAGAGCTTGATTTGGCGGAAAACGAACTGACGCGGATCCCCGAGTGCGCCTATAATGTCATACAACTGAGACGACTGAATGTCAGCAAGAATCTTCTGAGTGATTTCGACGTACCAGGTAATACGGCATTTTCAAGTTAATTTTATACATGATTGATACAAAAATTTAATGGTATTCGGAACAATAATTCATTGCAAATAAATAAAAATGCTTCTTACGCATTTGTCAGATGTGAATACCCGTAGTCCAGTGGCTTGAAGGATCTCCAGATATGGGCGCATTCCGCCAGTTCGAACATTATTATATGAAGCGCTGATTGTAATGGTGATGATTCACATCTCCAGATTGTTTTTAAATTTTTCTCAGATTTTACATATGTTCGTGGCAGTTAATTTTATTGAATTCCGTTATTTCTTGATTAATTTTATGTGTGTATTTCCAGATGGTTGGTTAAAGTTGCAGCTACTGAACGTATCCCATAACAAACTGAAATCGCTACCGGTATGTTTTTCTTCGTTTCCTGTGTTAAAACAGGGTTTATTTGATTAACTGTGTGTACTTTTAGCAAAAACTATCACAATGCGCGGCTTTGAAGCGCCTTTACGTCAACAACAACGAACTGGATTTCAACGGCATCCCGCAGTCTGTCGGGCGTCTGGACAGCTTGGAAGTGTTTATGGCGGCTGATAATAAGTTGGAAATGGTTCCTGAGGGACTGGTTCGGTTAGTGCATAATTGTGAATCGGTTAATACATTTTTTGGTGGTACGTTTTTCCGATCGAAATGAATTGATGAGTTGCATATTTATGCCGGTTTAATCGACGGTTAATTACCATATTCGTTATTGGAAGTATTGAAAATCGTAGTACAGTGACTTGGTGCCGGGACTCCAAACCGGAGAGTTACCAAATGAGTGTCACGGTCAATAGCGCTATGGATTTGATAATAGAAGAATAAATATATTGGACTAATTTTTATTGTAAATTTCATTAGAGAATTAACATGATTTTTTTAAAAGTGTTATTAGAAAATGCTTTCTATGCGCTTGTGAGCTCAAAAGATGGACGTATCTGTATTGACTTTTTTAGTTGAGTATTTAGTCAAGGAAGCATGTAAAGTGCCACATATTTCATTTGACAGATGCGGTAAACTGAAGAAACTGATCTTGCGCAATAACGTCCTGGTCACCCTTCCGGATGCCATCCACCTGATGACGGAAAATTTAGAGGTGTGAAGAGTATATTCCAAGCTAATAAAGCATCCATTTTCCGGCTTTCTGGATGTCCTCGTCGGCAGTCTGATCTTCGTGAAAAATGAACAGCTGAAAGTTAAATATGTGTGCTTTCAACAGGAGTTGGATTTGAGCGGAAATCGCGACTTGGTGATGCCGCCGAAACCAGCCGATCTGCAAAAAGGCGCTGGTCTGGCCTTCTACAACATTGACTTCTCCTTGGGACACCAGATGCGTCTGGCCGGGAGTATGACCCACCAGGATACGCCGTCACCTGGTAAGATGGAATGTGCTGTTATTTGGGCTACTTTTACGAAATAAAAGTGCTATTGTTATTTCTTAAAATTTTTGGCCTGTCTTTTGTTAAAGAATTCTAGGAGTTGGTTGTCGTTGTTCGTACATTAACGCAATGTTGAAAATTTTAAATCTAACGTAATGAACAAGGTTTTACTTTGCGTATGAATCTTTTGTATTTTGGATTAATTGTTTGATTTAAATTTTCTAAAAGCATTTCCGTATTCTGGAATGTTTTATATTTTTTATATTGTATTTCCATGGTTTATTCTGCTGTTTTTTGCCACTTTACCCGTTTTGGTAATTTATGCATTTTTATGTTACTTTCCCGGATAAAATAGGCTGTAATCAAGTGGCAAATGAATTATTCAAAAACTAAGAATATAATCATTATTAAATTTGAAATATTAAATATGAATATAAATATTTAATTATTATTAAATATAAAATTTGATTTTGCGGTTACGCAGTTCCGGCCAAAGACCCCGTGGCACGGAAAATCCGTTTGCGCCGGTTGAAAGGTGACGATGAGGACGAGAGCGCCGGGCAGGTGCTGAAGGGTATGAAGGATGTGGCTCGTATGCGCAAGGGATCCCAGGATGACCTCGATCGGGAACCAGTTGTCAAGTACGTTATCCCGTATTTGTGGTATCTTTACATGTTATTGCACTGAAATTTTGGAGTCACCTGCTGTTATTATGCATTTTCGACCATTTCCGCATGTCAGATTTTTGGTAAATGCCTCGAGAATTTGTTGGTGTTGTGTGTAAATCAGTTCGGTGTTGCTACGAAGACGAAAAAGTCGTAGAACAATGTCGCTTGCAGCCCACAAAAATCGCCGTGAATGCGTTAATTATAATAGTAGCACTTGGTGTTTGCAGTATAATTTTAATGTTGTATTTTTCTTTTTTCTTTGATAAAACGAGCATTGTATTCAGTAACTTTCAGGAAAGAATAAAAAAATGCGAATTACAGTATTGCACGGATATTTTTCAAAGTATGACGGCTGCTGAAACGGAAATTCGGCATTTTTCATTGTTAATGTAATTATTCTTTCATAGAACCAAAAAGGTGACGGAATTGGAGAAGCCACATCTGGACTACAGTGATTTCTTCGATGATGATACTGGAAGCCGAGAAGGTACGTGAGACTTCTCTCTTATCACATTATTTACAAGAGTTTAATTTTCTCAGGTTTAACGTGCTGGGAAATCGAAAACTTCGTTCCTAACCTCATGGAGAACGGTAATACTAGATTTGAGTGTGTTGATTGTCGTAGTGTAGTGGCTCGTATCCGTACAAATAATTGGTTCATTCAAACAATGCTAATATGCACTGCTGCTTCGAAAATGGTGCTTTTCTTAGTTTAAACCTTTTTTTAACGACCTGACTCGTTTTTCCAAGTGTTACTTCGGGAAGAAGATTTTTTCCGGTCATTTTGTTAATATCGAGAAGTGAAAATAACGTTTTTGGTTATGGCTGTGCAGTCAAAAAATAAAATCAGTACAAAAAATTCCAGATTTTTAATCAACATTATGCCTAATTTGTAGCTTTGATTGGAAAGTTTTACGAAGCGGATTGCTACATTATCCTGCAAACGTACGCCGAGACGGGTGATTCATTGAACTGGAAGATTTTCTACTGGATTGGAGCCAAATCGCCGGTATGGCGAGAAATCTACACTGCGAAACCTTTTGTTGAAAACGAATAATTACAGCTGGATAAGAAAGCTTGTGCGGCGATCCATGCGGTTAATCTTCGTAACTTTTTGGGCGCCGAGTGTCGGACATCGCGGCAGGAACAGACCGAAGAGGATGAAGAGTTTTCGGCCTTGTTTCCCCATGGATTGGTCTATATCGAAGGTATTGTATTGTATCAGAATTGTATTGTAACATTGTTTGTTTCGTAGAATTCTCTTAGTAGATCGAAAAAGTATTAAACATTAAGAAAACCACAAAATTTTCCTGTTTATTATTGTTTAATTTGTAATTCTTATTAGCTGGGCATTATTATTTAATTATTACTACTAAATTAATATTATAATTTTATAGTTTTACCGGTTGAATTTATTGGCATACTTTGTCTAGTTTTTTTGGTATAGTAATTATGTGCGTTTATTTTATACTGGATTGAACTGTTACATGTTACGCTGAGAGAATCCGTTATATGGAACGTATGTAAGCTACAGCGCGAATCGTAGTGCAGCGGGCCGATAGCATATACGTAGCATGGACCCCAGGCTTCGTCGAAGCATTGTCAAGAATTTCATGGCTCAGACATCTTTCGTAACTGTAATGTTTTTGGTTAGACAGTTAGGAATAATGTTTAACTGTTATTGTTGATGTTTTCGTATTTCATGACATTTTAATATTTTTGCACTAGATTTTTTCTTGCACTTGTTGTGTATGTTTCTTATGTCAGATCCAGTTGTTTCTTTTTGGCAGGTGGACGAACAGCTAGCGGCTTTTATACGGTGGAAGATGCGGTAAATTATACATTTGTTTAATCAGCGCACATTTGACACACTGTCCTGTGAAATGGATGATAATCGCCCTTTTTGGGTTGGTAGCCGCTGGTGAAGCGCCTCTATCGTCTACACGGAACGAAAAGCCTTCACTTGGAGACGGTGAGCGGATTCTATTGACATTTAAAATTAAAAAATAAACCAATAATTATTATTGATTGAAAATTAAATACGGACTAAAAAAATTAACGTACTAACATACTAACCCCGATTAAATGATTAAATACGGAATTAATAAATAAAATTAAAAATAAATTCACATAAATAACGACGATTAAAAGATCATTTAATATGAAATTAAAAAAATTAAAATATTACCCACTATTAAGAGTTAAGTTATACGGAATTTAAGAAATTAAAGGATTAAATACGGAATTAGGAAAATGAAATTAAAAATATATTCAGATATTAACCACGATTGAAAGATCAAAATTAATACGGAATTATAAATATTAAAATATTGACCACTATTATGAGATTAAATACGAAATTAAAAAACAATATTAAAATATCAACTACGAGATTAAATACGGAATTTCGAGCAGAATGTGACGTTGCGTCTCGTTAGGTCCCGGTATCGCCATATAGTCTGGATCCCCGTTATGTCTTTTACCTGGATGCGGCCAAAAAGCTGTACGTGTGGATTGGGCGGAAATCCAAAAATGTCACCCGATCCAAAGCTCGGTAGGTGTCATTTTCACACTAACGTGCAAAAATCCAAATTTCTTGCGTAATTGGCACCGCTGGTTGAATTATCCTAGTTTATTATAGTACGTTAACATATGGCGTTATCAGGGACGTATAGATGGTTTTTGTTAGATTGTTAGCGGAGAAGGTCAACAAAGTGGAGCGCAAGGGAACCAGTGAGATTTTGGTCTTCAATCAACGACAAGAGCCCAATGAGTTTTGGAAAGCCCTGGATGTCACCGCGCTGCCCTGGATGGAAGAAGCCAAGGTAGGAGTTTTCCTGTGTTGGTTGGTGACCATCGTTATCTGTGTGTCATCGGTTGAAAAATACACTTGTCTTGATAATTTCGGATACTCGCTTGGTTTTACTTATTCTTCCATTTTGGTTCCGGATTTTCTTGCATTTGGTGTCATTTCTTTTGGATAATTCGTTCCGCATGTACTTGTTATTGAAACTGATTTTTTCGGGAGGTTTTGGTGTTGTGGGTCAATCTGTAAAAAAAATGTTGTTGTAGTTGCATGTTCCAGAGGATTTCGTACCCACCCAGCCGCATTTATACACCATACATTTGGGCAAAGGATATTTGGAGCTTCCTCAAGGTAAACGTCCGCCGGTTGTTTTGATTCATTTTTTGATGCGATCTTTCGCTGCATTGTGATACAGTGGACGTGAAGGACGGTCGGCTGAAATGCGAAATGCTGGGAAGTCGCGGTGTGTACATTTTGGACTGTTGGGCGGATGTGTTTGTTTGGTATGTAATTATTCATTTTGATGTAGTTAAACTATTACCTCAATTATATCATCCACTTAAATTATAATTATTATTTGTATTTGAATATCGACTGTTTTTTTATTGTGGTTTTTTCTTATAATTTTCTTCGGTGTAATTGTTTAATTCTAATTTTATATTGATTTCATAATAAGCCCACTATTCAATTAATTTTTATTAATTAATTTACATTTATTGAGTTAATTTAATTTCCGTCACTTTGTATTCTTCGTAACGCACATTTACCGTTTGTGTATATTGGGATTTTATTTGGATTAGGTTCGGCAAAAAATCACCACGACTGGTGCGTGCTGCCGCGTTGAAATTGTCACAGGAACTGTGCGATATGTTGCCGCGACCGGATTACGCCATGGTCACCCGCGTGCTGGAAGGGTGCGTTGTCTTATTCCATAATCAGCGAAATTTTGACATAAACACGTTAGAATCGATTGTTTAGTGATTTTTAGCTTATAAATCGGATTTGTTTAGTTATAAAATTTCATTGTAATTGTTTAATGAAATTAGAACGTTTCCGTCACGTTTTTGTTATGTGTACGCGTATCAACAGGTGTTTTGATGGATTCTTGTTTCAGAACGGAGAGTCAAGTGTACAAATCCAAATTCGAAGGATGGGACGATGTGATGGCGGTGGATTTTACGCGGACCGCCGAGAGCGTCATTCGGTAAGGAAAGTGCATATTGTTGCTTGTTTGCATGATCATATGAAAATCCCGTTTAATCTGGTTATTCTTGGGAAAAAACACTGACATATCAAACCAGCAACGATTAGCGAAGTAATGAGGATAAATTAATACTAATCAGCGAAAATATAATAAATGATTGAAATATTGATATAATATACAGATCTATTATCGGAACATTTTATATTCGCGTGTATGTGTTTTTTTGTGATATGGATACAGTATTTGTTGTTGTATGTAGCCGCGGTGTGGATTTGAAGAAGATTCTGGAGAAGGATCAGATCAAGACGGATTTGACAGCGTTGTTTATGCCCCGCCAGCAGGCCATGCCCACCGAAGATGCCGTATGTTATTATCAAAATTGTCAGAATTATCGAGATATTGTTGCGCTTATTTTTCTTCTGATTTTATTTTGTGTATTTTTCTTGTCGCTTGTATAGAAATATTTTAGCTAGACTCTTATTTACTCACACTTCGTATTGTTAGCTTAGTACCGAATTAACTGATAATTAATTTTTATTTATGATGCACGTACGTAGTGTAGAAGTTTTGTTGATTATTGAGGTGTAAAAAGGCCTTTTAAACAATGTAATTAATGTCTTGTACTGTGTAGAAAGCCAATATCGAAGAGTTCAATGAGGATCTCGATAAAATGGAGGCCTTCGTCCTGGAAGGGAGGAAGTTTGTCCGTCTGCCTGAACGCGAAACAGGTACGTGTTCGTTTGACGAACATAGGAAAAAATAAGAAGAAAAAATAATAAAAAAATATCAAAATTTAACCATGACAGAAAAATACATTTAATAAATTGATAAAACTGATGGAACTCACATCGGGAAAAGAAAGTAAAAAGACGATTAATAATGATAGAAAAAATGGTAAACTCACAAGTAAAAAATATCAGAAATGATTTGTGAACAATTGTGAATGTGGGCTACTGTATGTTTCAGGGCACTTTTACAGTGGCGAATGTTATGTGTTCTTATGCACCTACTGGGTACCAGCCGCCGAGTCCAGCGGGGACGAGGAGAAGGCCAACGAGGAGAGCGAGGAGACGCAAGTGCACACTGTCTACTTTTGGCAGGGACGGGATGCCGGCAATATGGGCTGGCTGACCTTCACCTTCAGGTCGGTGGCGTTGTCCAGCGGATTGTGCCAACATTATTTTGTATTGACTTTTGAATAATACTAACTAATTATGTATGAATTATTGCTTCTTTAATTTGTCTTATTTTTCAGTAGATTTTTTTTTATTTATCTCAAGTTTTCTCTATTTTTTTTATAATTAATCAGAAGCTTAATTAATGTGAACTGCAGGTTGCGTTTAAGGTTGTGCGTTTTTAGAATTAACTGACAATAATATATATCTATTTAATTTACTTTTTGGAGAATTTTTCCGTGTGTTTATACGATTTGAACGGGATGTGACATAGTGTGAACAGGGGTGCAGCGTAGTGTAGTGGCTACTGTGGATGTGGCCATTGATAATGTAGTAGCCGTGCTATAGGCTTTCCGTTGTATTAACGTTTTTCGATTTTTGTACTCTTGTCTTGTTCGCTGTGCTTCTTCCATTCCACTGAGTAAAATGTTGTGTTTCCGATTAATGAATGGATTATTATTTTGACAGTACAAATACAGTGGTAATGTGTCTGGTTGTTGTAGTCTGCAGAAGAAATTCGAGCAGGCCTTTAAGAACTCCCTGGAAGTGGTACGGATGCATCAGCAGCAGGAGAATCTCAAATTTTTGTCCCATTTCAAGTCGCGCTTCGTCATTCACCGTGGGAAACGCAAGGAGCCCATTGATCGGAGTCGTCTGCCACCGCCGCGGCTGTACCAGCTGCGTATCAATGATTCGCTTATTTGTGCGCGCTGTATTGAGGTATGGAAGGACATTCTTTCGTTGACAGTTGTCCGCAATTGTTTCACATAGTTTGGTGAATATTTCGCAAGTTTTTCGAATTGTGACGGAAAGAGTATCAAGCTACACTGAACTTTACAGAAACTGATTATGTTTAATACGGAAATTAGTACAGTTCATGCAGAAATATAGTTCAAACATTAAAACTGATCTTGGATTATGGCATCAGTTTTTCTGAAAACAGTCGAATATATTGAATAAATATTTGAATTAGATGTAAACGGGAGCTGACCTTTCTCGAGAATTTCCTTGTCAGGTCACTTTTGTGCGGTTTCGCGTTTTTCGGAGACCGTTAACAACATTTCTGCACGTGTAGGTTGACATCTGGTAATTGGTTTACACACAGGGATCGTAGTGTAGTGACTTCGATTCAAAGTGAAAAAACAGCAGTAGTTCTTTGAATAAAACGGCTCTATTGTGTAAAATAATTTATCGCTTTTTGGTAGTTGGTCTTTTATTCGGAAATCTTACGTTATGATCCTTGCAGATCGATGCCAAGCCCACGTCATTGAATTCGGCATTCTGGTGAGCCGAACGCGTCAAAACCGCTCTTTTCCTTATCCATTATTTGAATTTCTTTGTTGTTTTTGCTAGTCATATGTTGAATGTACCGTTCGATCGATCCGCCGCTAACGGAATTATTTACCTTTGGTTGGGGTCCAAAGCTGCCCCGGAAGATGTCGAACTGGCGCATGAAATTGCCAAAGATATGACAAAGGTCAGTTGTTGATTTTCTGTTATGAAAGTTATTTTTTTAGTAATTTTGTTATGTTGCAGTACCACTATACCATGCAAATTATCAAGGAAGGTGAGGAGCCGGACAATTTCTTTTGGAATTCGCTGGGAGGCAAAAAGCCCTATGAAACGGTAATTTTCCGAGTAAAATAATGCATTTAAATTGAAAAGTAAATCTATTGATTTAAATTAATACCGGATAAAAAACTGATAAGCTGGAAAGTTTACTGCAACTGGAAACTGTACTTGTCTTAATAAGAAACGACGCTTTTGCAGAATGCGGATTTTATGAAGTTTAGTCGGCTGTTCCGGTGTTCCAACGAGAAAGGCTACTTTACCGTCTCGGAGAAGTGTGCGGATTTTTGTCAGGTAAGCCAAGTGTCCCATGACAGAAGATCGTTGTTCAGTATTGTAAAGAAAGTGTTAATGTAACGGGAAAATATCAGGAACACTGATGGCGCATATTCAGCGCAAAAGACTGAACAAATTTCAGTAAATTTAATATTCAAAAATTTATTTTCAATTAATTGAATGTTTTCGAAAACAACAAAATATTGATGAGTAATGTTCAGAGGTAAACCGTAAAATGAATAATGAAATAAATAGCTAGTGGCTACAGCTGTTCAGAAAACTAGTCTTTTCGACGAACGGTGAAGGAATGAATGATGAT
>JAQGAU010005459.1:0-10267 GCA_034698045.1 Paramacrobiotus richtersi
GATCAATCTAAACAATTGATACGCACCAGCCTATGATACAGAGTCTTATTACAGACGTCTAGTATTCACAAGCTGTTGGTATCTAAACACAATTTCACAACAGTGACAACACACTCTAAAGGCGATTTGCACACTGCCGTCAACCAACTTAAAATTCATCATAATTATGAGACTGTCTTCGAACTGTACGAACGATTTGTTTGATAGTTGAGGAAAACCTTACGAAATCAACCGTATGTAGTGGAAGAGACTAGCCTTCACAATCAGAATAAGTATGCTAACAATGTGTGCAAACACTAAAACCGCGATATTATGCATAATCTACCTAAGCGTTTCGAAAAATACTGGTACCCCTTCTTAGGAATTATTTCAAACAGCTTATGCCGTATAGGTAACCGAAAAACATTCTCCTTCAAGCTTCGGTGCAAAAACTTATCTACTTATAAACTTAACTCACGGTACTTTTTGTATTTCGTTTGGAAATTAATTTCCTACTGCCTTAAGGACAATAATATATTTTCGATATATTTGCTGCACAAAACCGCGCACACAAAACTTTAATGACCATATATGTCACCAATGTGAATCCAAGATACCTTCGAAGCAATTAAAAATTTGACAATCTTATAACTTCGTAACTATTTTTTCCTAAACGTAGCAGTTCAGTTAACAGTGACGAATAAAAATAACAGTAACCTGAAGAAACAAAGTAATGGTATTGGTGACCCATTCACTGCATATGGTCGTGATATGTGGATTATTTTCCGTAATTATAACCGATCTCCCATTCATCAAGTTTGTTTCTCAAATATGATAATTTTAAATTTTATCCAATGAAATCAACAAGACGATGGAAGCAATGCTTGTACTCTGTAAATTCATATGATCAAGTACGAAGTACCACAGAAAAACAAAATTATCGCTCGAACACCGAAAGCTTATATAAAAATTCATATTAACGCAACAAAAATCAGAATTACACAAGCAGCCTCGTCCATTTAGATTGACACTGCATTTCAAATCCTCAGGGTACGCAACAAAGACACCACAGTTCTTACGTCTTGTCAATCAACTGGCTGTAAATATATCGGTACGCCTGTACATCCTAACTCTAAGCAAGCCAAATCAAACAGAATCGTTACAAGTTATAAAACAAACTACGATAACTCAGAAGACTCAAAAGATACTTCAAATTAGGCTGGAACCAACCAAAGCTACGTTGATCAGCCATCAATTATCCTTATGATCCTGATGATTCTACAGATTGTAACAGACTAACAGACAAGGCTACAGGAGTCACAGGACGACCAAAATGGAAGTTAGAGTCTCGAGTGACTTACTCTTCATTATTATCAGCCATTTCGCAACGTGCTACATAACATTTCCAGCTTCCTGTACAATTCACATTTTCCAGGGCAAGAAATGTTCAACATTTATTAGTAACACAAGAAGAGAAGAAGACGGCTACAAGAAGCTCAGCGAATTACACATTATCCAAAATCGTTATAATCCATGTTTAGCACAGATATAAAATATGAGTCAGAAAGAGATTCTGGTTGTCTCACGGTACGTGGCCACAGCTGCGTACATACATACAAGCGTGCCTCACAGTTTTCATGAGAATCATGTGGATCAAAGGAGTCTGTAGACTGCGCCGCTTTATGAAAATTTTGATTGCACGATTCGCACATAGTTCTTTCATACTTTCAGATTTGTCTCGTACGCCTCCCGGCCCTCTCCTTCGCGGTTCTGCCTTTCAGTTCTAAGCGCATACAAAATTTATTCGTCCAATCGTATTTACGCGCCACCACTACTACTAGTGGAGTGATTCAGATAGCAGGCAGACTGATGCGGCGTGCCGCGCGTAGCCATCGCGGAACAGTTACTGTACCGCCGGGCGACGTGCGGTCAGCAACTGGAGACTCTCACGTCTCCATCTCGCGAAGGATCGGCTTCCGAATTGCTGTGTTACTGTTGCAGTTTTTTAGAGGCACAGACAGTGATTTAGAATATATCGGCGGACAGTTGTTTTTCACTCATGTGTCAACTACCAAAAATAATGTTACAAACCGTAATTTCCAGCTTTACTTACTGTGCCTGTCAGGTAGTCCTCCTACGGTGGCATTTACGTTATTGACCGTTTCCTGACTGTATGCTCGCTACGCTACCTCAGAACCAGAGGCAGGCGCGGTAATTGAGGTTATGGACCGGAAGTAGACCGTGCTAGAAGAGCGCCTTCCAACTATCAGTCACGTTCATTCCTCATGTAAAAGCAGTTGTTACGTGTGAATTTATTACAGTAACATCCCTCGCTGATCCAAATTAAAGGGACTCGTCACGGAAGTGTGACTGATCTTCTTTTTGATTGAAGTCGTCACAGGCATTGGTCGAGGTATGATGTTATAGGGTCCTATCAGGCGTTACCAAGTACTACGAACTACAGGGTCATTCTCTCCCGAGAACATGAAAGCTTATCACTCAGTAGAACACGCTCTAGATTTGAACACTTAAAGAAAAAATAAAAATATTAAGGAAGAATGTTGTTATTGCAAAAATTAGTAGATATTGGTAACCGAAGCCTGAGCCCGACCGACAGCTTCCACTTCCTGACCCCATTGCTACAATGGTTAAAAGAGATTTATACAACATGTGCACAAAAATTACTGAATATTAAAGCGGTATGTGCCGAACCATGGCTTCTTTTTGGAGCACAATAGCCTACAGTAATCCAACACTATCACAGCGAAGACAAATCAGAATCAACAATCGTTATATCAATTAACTTAACTTCTCTCACAGAAATAACAAAAGGAGCCTTTTATATTAACAGTCGGAGAACTTTAGTGGTTACTCTCACCACTTAAAGCTAAAACAATTCTCCAAAAAAAAGGAAAAAAATCCTATTTTTGTAATCTCGGAGCTATGTGACTGAAAACATGCATAAGTACATAGGGTGTGGTGTCCGAAGTTGCATAAATTGCCGGAAGTCCAGAACCACAATGGTTAGAGTAACCATCCCTGTCGAGTGACCACCATTCGAAGGCATTAGCGCGTTATACTGACAATATTCGCTGACCAACAAAAATTTAGCTTGTCAGCATAACCTTGATCAACTGGATGATGTAAAGTATGGCTTACAAATCCATGTCTGAGATGTTAAAAAAAATAGGTTACATTCGGCGCAGGTGAGATGCGGCTGAATGATTCCCGACACAAGTGTGGAAGGTGTACATGGAATGCGCCAAGCCACACTGAAATCAGCCCGATGCGCGCGCATCGAGTAGTCAAAGCAATAAAAGGTTTTATGACATGTTTGCGCGCGACTATCCTGAGAAATCAATTACACAATCAATGAAGATCAATTAACAGATAGGTAACGTTGAATCGTTACTTCAAACAATACATGTTTTGGACCGTGTAAGAGATGTAGCCTTTCAAACATTCGATTTACCAAATCAGTTTCTGCAAGGCGTTTTGTTACATAACCACATTGCCTTCCGATACTCTGAAGTTTGCATTGCTTGAGAATCAGCTGGATTAGGTCTGCATGCTTTCGGTTTACTTTTGCACAAAAGAATATTTTAATTTTTACGTTCATAATTGTGCCGCAGATTTTAAAGTGATATTATAAATGCCTAAGCGGAAAAGGTCACCGACACCCGATTTATTTTCCCTTGATAATTCGGAAGACATCGCCGAAGATGACCCCGAGCTACAGTTAGATCACATTGTTGAACCAGAAAATGAGGATTATGAAATGGATATCTTGTCAGACAGCGAGGGTGAAGATGACGATGATAACGGCATCAGATATGAGTTGAGTGGTCTTTTATCCCGAGACGGGAAAACAGAATGGGACCGATTTTATAACGGAACCCTCAAAACACGCGCCGCTGACAAGCTGGCGAAAAAACCGGGACCAGTGGGCTATGTACGGGAGAGAGTTCAAACGCCTCTGGATGCATTCAACATCTTTTTCACTGACCAAATGCGATTATTGATCCTCAACAATACTAACGTTGAAGGCAAGCGGCGTTTTGGTGACAAGTGGATTGTTTTGAATGCGACAGAACTGGATGCATATTTCGGTAAGTGGACGCAGTATCTAAGCGTACGAATAAAAAACGTAATAAATATGTAACGTTTTCTGTTCAACGTTAAAAATCTCATAGTCTGCAGCAAAGCGTACAGATAAATACTAATGTGTAATACTAGTTAAATACTAATTAATCTATGTATTGATTAATTTATGTATTGTACACAATAACGTGACCGAATATCGCCAACAGCACTGCATTGAAACTTTATTCGACAACTAAATCAACGCGCATGACCTTATTGCACACCAGCAATATCCGCTAAGGTGACATTCTGTTTTCCTTTCTGCAAATAAATGAAAAGCGGTTCGTATTTCATCACCACTCACTATAACATAAAGAATAAATTTGATATTTCATACATCGGCTGCGACGAGATCACTTGGGAACAGCTTGCGAATGACGTCGAGCAGTTCATCTGGAAAAAATACCGTCCCAGACACGATGCCTGCTTTCTGAGAATCAGATAAAGCACAACAAACATCAGTTAAAATTTTTTTGTGAGATCAGATATAAATCATTCGAAGAAATGCTCCATATACACGTTTATACAAGTTACAACCATTATATTAGTAAAATAATCCAGTTAGTAATAGTCCAGTTCGTAATAATCCAATTAGTAAAATAAAGAACTCAGTATAATCAATAAGCAGTCATGGTATGCATTTACATATTCAGAAATTTACGCTTACAAGTTACAAAACAATCGACACTAAAATGATTAATACAAAAACATTCGGTTCTTAGCGCAGATTAAAACTGTATTTCGAAATTAAAAATTTTGGATGTTTTTATAATGTTTAACAACAGCAGAAATGTATGCTTTTCCAATACACAAGTCAGTTTTAATTTTGATGGCTATAGTCGAACAAAAAAGAGATAAATTAAAAACCTTAGTCACTGATAGCTTAGTTACAAAATGTTACCTTCAGCTTCGCAAACATAACGCGGTAGATTTCGGCCCGCTTAGCGCGATCAGTGGTATCCTTTTTTTTGACATTCGTCAGTAGCGTGTTGAGCCAATTTGGCAGTTGCAAACCATTTGCCACGAAAAGGTCACGTAATTCCGCGTTCATATTCAGTCAGTATTTATATCAGGAAGCAAGTTTAAACTGCTGATTTTGGAACAGTAGGTGTAGGCAAAATTCCAAAGTTTAGTGTCTGAACAGAAGTATATTATAAAGCTTGATACGACAGAAATAAAAGTCAGATCCGAGTTTATATAGTCACCTAATCCAGAGTGAAAGTAGAATGGGCAGTATGCAGACCAGGATAATGTATTGTTTAGACAGCATACTCGATGGATGGGAAACAAATTGTCTTTAGTAACAAATTTATGTCATTTCCATGAAATTAGACTGTTGACAGACTCATTGTTCTCGAGGTAAATCAGGTCAAAGAAATAGTCCGCTAGCAAGTAACAACTACGAAAAACGTTAAACTTCCAAACAAGTAAACGTAAGTGTAATCAAATCTGGAATCGGCTCGTGTGCTCCGGAACGCACCCCTTGCAAGTCGAAATATCTATATGAATTAAACTGCAAATACTCACTAATTCATTTTAAACCACATCAAGAATTTTGTAGTTTAAATTTCAGGTCGAATAGAAGTAGCAAAATCTAGTTCAAACACACGCGTCATAAGTCAGACATACAGCGATATCGCATTGTATAGAAATACAGCGATATCGCATTGTATAGAAATCGTAATAAGTGGGAAATGGTAGTGCAGTAGCTGTTTCATATCTGCGATAAGTCATGTTTTTAACTTTTCAGGGATACTTGTACTTCAAGGAGTGTTTCGAGAAAGTAAACGAAGTACTGCTGAAGTATGGGGTCGCACAGAAGGAAGGCCGATTTACAACAGCGTCATGCCTCGGAATCGATTCAATCAAATAAATTCTGCACTACGGTTTGACGATAAACTGACACGGGGGAACAGGATTGCAAATGATAAAATGACACATATCCGTGAATTTTTAGACCACTGGACGAGCGGGTTGCGAAATGCCTATGTGCCCCATGCAACGGTGACCGTTGATGAACAGCTTATTGGATTTCACGGACGGTGTTCTTTCTTGCAATACATGCCAAGTAAACCCGATTCTTACGGAATAAAACAATGGGAACTCGTTGACGCCGAATCAACTTACGTATGTAATGCCCAACTGTATCTCGGCAAACCCAAAGATGCGCCGCCAGCAAAAAATGTAGGACGAAATGTGGTACTTTCGCTAACCGAGTACTTGGGAGTTGATTCGGGAATAAACGTTACCGCGGATAACTTTTTTGGAGATTGTGAACTGGCAAAGCTGTTGCTAGGTATGTATAGCGAACAGAAAACACCAAAATCGTTTATTATTGTTATTATTGCAAACAAATTAGGACCGTTTTCTCTTTACGCGCCTACACGCGCATCTGCTTATAGCTTTGAGCCACTACACTACGATTACGTATCTATACAACACATGTATTGTATTGTAATTCGGTCAGGTCGGGCAGGGCATGTGTATCGATAGTGTTGTACTGTTTCTTTTGTCTCCCTTTTCCGGGTTGTTTGTTGATATCATTACAATGGTTATGATAGTGATGTATGACAGTAAAGCTTTACAACATTGAGCAAGAACTGTATACGCGTGTACATAGTGCTAAAAGTAAAAAAGTATGCAAGTACTAAATTGTTCTAATTGCTTATTTCAGAGCGAAACATGACTTACGTTGGAACTTTGAGAAAAAACAAGAGGGAAATTCCAAAAGAATTCTTACCGGACCGAGAGCGTGAGCAGTACAGCAGCCAGTTCGGATTTACGAATGACCTTACTCTGGTGTCTTACGTGCCGAAAATAGGCAAGGCGGTTATTTTGCTGAGCAGCTACCATCACTCGGATCTTGTAGACAGCGGTCCGCAAAAAAAGCCAGAAATAATCCTGACGTACAACGAAACGAAAGCAGGCGTAGATACAGTTGATCAGCTAATTCAGTATTATGATTTGAAGCGAATCACCCGACGATGGCCAATGGTTGTATTTTATAATATTTTGAATATTTGTGGGATTAACGCGTTCGTAATTTTTTGTGAAATTGTTAATCCACTAATGAAAAGGCGCGAGTTTCTAAAATTTCTTGCATATGCCCTGATGAAAGGCCATTTGGAACAGCGTCGTTCGAATAATCAGATCATGCCGCGATATAAAGAAATCGCTGATCGAGTGATCGGATCTGCTGCAGATGTGACCAAAGAAGTGCCGGCAAAAATTCCAGTGAAGTCTGCGAAACGCTGTCAGACGTGCTGGATGGGAGAAAAGAAAAGAGACAATAAGACAAATAAGCGATGCGATGCGTGTAATCTTCCTTGCTGTTTTGATCATTTGTACGGTGTATGCCCTGATTGCAACGGCTAATGAGCCGGTGCAGATTACGCTACATCGGCGACTACTGTGGTAAACTGAACTGCTAGACGATGTCTACCTTTCAGCAGAAGTGTAAATGGTGCGCATTCAGTCTGTCTCTTGTTAACTACCTCCTTTTGTTCACCTGTGCGGCTTGATTTGTCAGTTCACATTAAAGGGAATAATGGCACTGGTCTGCTGAGATTTCTCTCCAATAGGAACGAACTGGTGACTCTAACCACAAAAGTCTTCCCCGTATGTGAAAAGAGAAAGTTCTCCAGCTGTTAACCGGTTATCGAACACGGTCACAGTTGAGTAACGGATTGTCATGACTTGTGAGCTTGGCGGTCGAAACAAGTGCTCACTAAGAGTACGTGTAATATTGCGTGCCGTAATCTTTGTCTTTTTGGCCTTTCCCTGTTACAGTTCACCCAACTTATGATCAGAAAAACACATCTTTGCATGCTTTGTTTACGCACCTAAAACAAGTTATTCCATCAACAAGGTTACAACAAATGCTCGCTTATATTTTTCAGGTGTTCCGCCAACTTTACATCTCAAACGAGTCCTGTCGAAAATGGACAGACATGACACATGTGGCGCAAGTTACGAAAGTATTTGTTTGAAAGTAGATATATGAGAAAAAGGAATACGTAGATGATTAACTTGAATCTCTACTATCAATAACACGTGCGGCATTTGATAATAAACTAGCGTTACAGATTTCGTTGCCCGGTTGGCCCACGCATGATAATCCCCGTCGGTTAAGCAACGGTGTCGGTCTTGTTGGCCTATGGCTTGGCTGAACTGTAGGGCAACACCGCTGTTGTGGTCTTTGTTGTGGTAAGGTACTGGCTGCCTGCCTGACTTGTGAGCAACCGTAGCGTATTCGTCAGCACGGGTTCATCATCATTAATAATATTGACGAAAGTTTTTATTATTTGCGTTTAATTCGTGTTGCTTAAAACTCGTGTCGAAAACCTTCAACTGTTGTTTACTGTACAACAAATTTAGAAGACCAGAATGCGAGCTTCGTCCATGGCCAATAATAAGAACGGAGTGTTCCTACTACGATAAATCTGCTGTGGTACTGCTCATCATTCGATCATATTTTTGGACTGAATCGTTTAATCAGGTACGTTATAAATAGGATAACTGTAAACAATAGTGCAGTAGCGGAGTTAGCCTGCGGAAGTGATTTTTCTACCAAAAGATTCGAGAAACAGCGTTGGTATGGATTCGTGATATAGTGCGGCAAGCAGCTGCAAGCTGCAAATTAGCTTTTGCCTTTTGGTATATTCTAGTTCTGATTTTTGCCTGTGCCATAAAGTATGATCATGATGACGTCCATAACCGAAGACTGAAGTTGGTACAAAGAAGTACCCAGAAGTCAGTACAATAACCGATCACCTGTACTTTGGCTTTTTCTGAAAATCAGCGTGTTGTGATTGCTGAACGGCTGTTATGACATTGCGTACTTATTCGCTGTTTGCTTATTGTTAGTTTTGTTTGGAATATTTTGTTTCAATAACCAGAATTCGCTGCAAAAGTGCTCGATGCCGGGCTATAGCTAGCTGATACCAGCTGATAACCAAACTACGCGTACTGCCATGCGGGCAGATTTTTTATCTTTTTTCCTGTGAAGGGAACGTCAGCGACGAGTTTTTTCGTAAGATTCTAGAATCTAGGTCTATTCACTCTTTGGAGATGTGAAGGAAACTGGTGAGGCTATGCGTGAGATCAAGCAGAAATCAATGCGCGGTTGCAGACTCGTGCTTCCGAACCACGTAGTCACATACATGCTGCCACTATTCACAGCTGAACAAAATTGACTTTGTTTTGACTTCTGAAAATTCTTAGCTATACTAATTTCCGTCGTAAGTAGGCGGAAAGAATATGTAAAAGTTACTGCTAATACAAGGGTTCAACGCAAGCTTACGAAAAATTTCTGCTGTGAGTCTGTATTGAAATTTTCTTTTTTTGTGACAGATGTAACTGCTTAATGCTGTTAGTAGTGCACTAAAATATTATCATTATTCAGATTTGTTGTTGTGTTTTCAGCTGACTTGTAGGTCGAAATTTAATACTGCTGAGAAAGCGAGCAGTTAATGTCTTACGATTGTTAATGAGACTCGACAGAATATATATAATTGGTTCATAAGCATGCATATGATAAGCTTATGGCCGGCCAATTCAGTTCCCATGAATCCATGATCGAAATCTGTAGAAGTTGCTTGTTATGATTACGCGCGTCAATTAATCGTTTTTGCCAGTTTGTGATGTTCTGTTTCTTAGTATTTTTTCTTGGTAATTCACAGGTGCCGTTTTGTGATGATCATCTGCGTGTTTGTTTGTTGGAATTCGAGCACAAACAATCGATTTGTTTATGATCGAAAGTCGAAATTAGCGAATCGAGGAGAAGCATATTATTAGTTACTAGAACGTTTGTCGTTTAATGTAGGTATAACGTCCTTGTGCTCCTGCAGTACATTAACAATAAGTAGTTTACCGCAGTTATATTTTTACCGAAATCTCCAGTACGTAATCGTGTCAATAATTTCTTGTGATAATATTGGTGCAGTGTTACGTAGATAGAATGATACGAAAACTTCGTCTGAAACCACAGACAGACCTTGATGCAATAAAATTAAACTGAACATCCTTGTGATGTTGGCAGACGGTTTGAACCGCGATTCTATGAATGTAAACGTATTGTTATAGCAGGCGTTATCTATCTTGTTGTCACCTTGTGCAGAAAAACAAACGCGATCGAAAGCTGTTT
>JAQGAU010005460.1:0-10262 GCA_034698045.1 Paramacrobiotus richtersi
AAAATTTAAAGCAAAAGAGCACTTTGTTGTGCGCCTGTACGTCAGTATAATTAGTTTCATCACCGATTAATCATTTGTTAACGCGCATGGTACCACTGAAGGAACAGCCGCAACGAACTTTAGTGTGAGAATCTCACAAATTGGATGAATCCGCATCAGCGGAGGTGAAAGAAATTAATCTTTTTCGGTGCACCTTTATGCAGCTATGATTGCACTAGATGGTATTCGAGAAGCCTGTCCAGACGTAGTGATATGCATCCTGCGTCTGAAGTAGTCAGTCGAGAAAACATGATAATAGCTATAGGAATCGCAATTTAAATCACCTAGTTATAACGTTCCTCGTAGCGAGTCGTTAACTGGTATTTTTTTTCCCCTAGCAAACACAATAGCAGATTATTTGGCTTTACTGCAGTCCACTATTAGTTAATGGACAAACATAACGAACAGCTCTTTCCACTTGGTACAACACGAACAGCCCTTATAACTTTGCGAACTGAGAGCGATTCAAAGCGGACATACAGGTTATTGTTTTTACAGTTTTACTGTCGGCGACATTTCCTTGCTGGGACAGGACACAGCAAGTGTTCCCATGAGTTTACTGCTGCAAAACCACACATATTCGCCGGAATTATATGATGCAGTTATAAGGAAAACGTGATATATATGACGGTACTTGACAAAAACGGTGTCATACGTATAATATTGACAACCATCACAAAGTTTCCTGTATATGTTTTAGATGTGCATGTCGCCTCATGTAGTAAATGTGATAGTCCGTACAACATTCTGAGCTCAGGCATCTTGGTCCTCATATATTATGATACTACTCCAAAAAAGCAGTGTTGTCTCCGCTAAAATAAATTAAAGGTAATCTTTAAATGTATTAAGCACATAACTGCACAGAGGTCCTTTTGAGTGCACCATTGTTTTGGTGTTATATCTCTCATTTCGACAAAACAACAAGAATTTCAGTTTGCGTCTACGTCGTACTTTTTTGAAGATTGTTCTTGTTATTTAAAGGCGTAACCAGTGAATTCTGCTGTTTTTATGCATGCTGAAGTGACCTGAACATTCGACAAAACGGTACCGGTACAAGGACTACCGCCAATTTAGTTTCTTGAAACGATTTTCATCTCCTCTTTCAGGTTTGTTTACAATCGTAAAATAATTAAAACCTGTATGCGTTTGATACCAACAATCAAACCACAAAGTGGCTGTTCGTAGTATACCGTTAAATATATCCCAGGAATTCGAAGTCCAATGGTACCAACGTTAACCACAACTGCATCCCTGATGCTCACGGAAAAACGGGAATAACAAAGCACCACTGAATTCGATGTAAAAAGTCCGACTGAAAGGAAGGGCCTGTCGAGACTTGGTGAAAATTAATTCGGGCTTGCTCACTTACACAGCAAACAATCTGTATACATTAAATGGAATGCTATTTTGGGTTGTCTCAAATTTAATTCGAAATGTAGGAAAAAAACGCGGGCAGTACTGCTGCTGACGTCCGGAGCAAAGTGATGCACAAAAATCTGCGCATCAAATACATACTATTGATATATGCGCCCAGAATTATGTCATATCGCATTGAAACACTGACACTGACATTTTCCGGAATTTTATGGTAATTACGGCCGTACATATGTCACGGGATAATGCTCCTTGTAGATTGCATATGGGGCTTACTGTGAATAGGTGAATAGCTTCGGGATGTGGTGAGCCTAATGATAATAATATAAATCCATTATATAAAATGCATTGCCTGTGCGTGACAGCGTCGAACAGAACTCATGAAAACTGATAAAGAATTTGACCTTTAAATACCGCTAAAAGAATTGACACCGGTAGTGGTCCGGTACTAGTATACAGCATACACGTTATTATTAGCTGCAATTAACAAAAAAGTTAGACTTATAGTTATATTACGCCTTTAGTATTATTGCTGTTTATTAAACACCCAAACAGATATATCAGACGCAATGAATTCATTGTGTAGTACATTCCTGCCGCGCGTTTTTTAAGTGGTATTGGGAGACGTGTGGGTCGGCTGTCGATCGTAGAAAACAGAACCGCGCGCGCGTAATAAAAAGTGCTGATTAATCGATGCATTTTCGATTTCGCTTCTGTCGCTGTGTTGGTCGCAGTAATAATTATATTAACGTTTCCTCTGTATTATAATTAGTACTAGTAAATTTCTTACTGATGACACAGATACTGATTGTGATACACACATACAAAAGATAAATCTAGCGATGATGATGAATCTAATTCACTAACATTAATTTTTTATTCTGCGCGGATTATCAACGTAATCAACATATTGCAGTATCTTTTAATCAGCTTATGCCCTCCGAATTCGAAATAAAAGGCTCAAGTAAACTTTGTACGTACGTAAATCAATGTATTGAAACAAAAAATAAAAAATCTGTTTTTTACCAAAGCAAGCGTATGTATGAGAATAGCAGCGTATTTAATAGCAATAATATTTTTACTTGGCTTCGTTTTTGTTTCTCTTTGTTTGAACTCTTCGCGATCTCTTGCGATAGCGACGAATTTGGGTGTAAAACAAGCGCTAGGTAAACATCTGTTGACACTATTGTGACGCAGTGTGCAACGCTGGAAACACTTCTTGTTTATTATTTTAGAACGATTCTAAAGATTGCGCAGTTTTCCATAAAATCTTTATGAGTAAAAGTTACAGTACCTATTAACAAAAACTTAATTCAGATGGAGACTGAGCCCAGCGTGTACACATGATAGACTGCTCGTGGCCGGAAAAGTGTCATTACAAAAGCGATTTTATTATAAATCTGCCAACAATGCCAGTAAGTCTGTCATGCATATGCATAATATGGATTCCAGCAGCTCAGAATCCGGCAACCACGAAAAAACGATGTAGGTGGTGGATACACTTGTGGCTGTCATGCTGAGATCGGTATTTCAGAAACAGAATAGAAAAATACCCAATCACTATCAACGCTTCCTTCCCGGTCCTGCAAGAATGATCTTAAAAAAGTCATCAACTTTGAAAAAGATGAACCTGCAGTGAACAGATTACTGGAAACTTATATACTTATGCACGGTATCACAGTTTTTAATGTTATCGTAATTTGACTGTACACAGACGGACTATACTTGTCACGCGAATGCAGTTAATACAGTGACATTTGCTTTTCTTTTAATTCGCACACCAAACAATATGGTTTTCAACTTTCTTAGAAGTTGCAAATGAAGCATTGTAAGCTTTTAAAATAGCATGGTATATCCTTACAGCATATATCAGTTACCAACTTAATATAATCGATGACGACCAAAAACTGACAACGTGCAACGTCTATTAATTATTCATTACCTTCAGGTGAGAGCGCGTTTTGATTCGCACTTGTAAAGCTGGCGATCTGAGATCCAGAATGTGACCGGCCTAAGCAGATAATTAACAAATTAGTATATATAGATAGTATATATAGATAAGTATATATAGCTTAGTATATATAGATAATAATATATAGATAATTAAAAACTGCTCAAGGATTGCTATGATCGTCTTAATAGTTTATGGACAACGCACTCTGCAAGCCACTAAATTTAATATGAAAATCCGTGCCAAATAAACATCAGTAACAAACATATAACAACCTCGTATTAGGTACGCTGGTAGCACAGTATAGCTATTCTAGTAATAGCTATTCTAGTATAGCTATTCTGGTAGCATAGTATAGCTTTTCTATACGCTGGTAGTAATTAGTAATGAATAATGTAACACACATTATATAAATTTTAAGCATCTTATACACTAAACGCATCAATATTTTTTATGGGCTGCTACTTATATTTGTCTTTGAACGATTATCACGAAATATGAGGTATACATTTGTTTCCGTAAGTGATCAAATTACAGAGGTTGCTTTCCAATAATAATATCTCGGCTGCACGTTTAACGCTTACTACCCAAATAACAGTTGCTAACAAATGTGGGTTTACTAAAATAAGTGGTAAAGCGACAATAAATCGTTTCTTAAAATTTTCCCCAAGTACATTGACGGCAGAAGGTCATACCGGCCGTTCTGTAAACCACACTTACCAAATCCTAAATCCAGACTTCCAAGACGTAGGTAATCTGGTGCCCGTTTGGCGTTAGTGTTATCTGTCCTAAAATAAATCAGGAAAACCCAGTTCGAACGTATTTGCGAATATGAATAATTAAAAGCATTCGAATGCTTATAATGGATGTTTTGCACACACAGTGACGTCATTTGATTTTGTTAATGCAGATTTAATGATTAAAAAATAGTCAAAACCTAGCAAATTAATGTGTAAAAACCAAGTATGTACTGTGATCTTTACGGGCAGCAGAATATCATGCGATATTCGTGTCCCCAAGGGTAAAGAGCCAACACGGCAGTATCCATGTTACACTACTTTTCCAGTGTCTTATATTTATCACAATAAAATTCAGTATTTCGTTTTCATAAAAATTAATAAAGAAAATCTTCTTTACAAACAGCTTAGCAGGATAACATAACAACAATGACACGTACAGTGTGCAAATTAATGTATTTAAAAGTTCTTTCACAGCTTGTATAAGAAGACGATATTAAATTTTGCAGTATCAGACCGGTGCTCGATTTCGTATCGGCCTGGTTGATCAGCAATCAAAGCGACATGTGACTGGAAAGTAATTCAAGGAATTCTTTTAGGGTTAACTTTGAATTTTTAGAAGTGTCTGTGTGCACAGTCTTTGTGTCGCTGCGGCTTTTGCCTAAAAAACAATTTAAAGGCCCATACATGTCAACATACGCTCAGTGTTATGTTTACAAACTGTATCCAATTTTTACCGGTCAAAACATCCATACACATGGGCCAGAAACGTTAACGTCCGCCTGTTGCGCAATACTGTGAAAAGCACTGACCCTTCTCAAGTAATTTTAACAACGTTTTCTGAAAACTTTTTAAAATGTGCATCGTATGCGCACAAATATATAAAGTTCGTTCGGAACCATTACCACTATAAGTGTATGTTTCTCACAAAGGTACTAACATAAATTTCAAAAGTAAACGCATTATCATTCGGTACTGCATGCATGCCATGGCAAGCTGCGTACGTATACTCGTCATATTACAGCAAAATTAATTAATGGAGCTGATGCACGAAGAACGAGGGGTCTACTTTTGTATAAACTGTTTTAAATGATATTTTAAAGCGGCGAAATCTGGTTCGCAACCTTTTGACACATATTTACGCGTACAGATTTTTGTACAAATTAACTATCACAGCTGTAACCTTACGCGAACAAGGTTGATCCACTCTTTTTATTTTCTGCCAACAGATTTCGAAGAAGAAGTAGACTGTCGGCAAGATCCAGATTTTCGGCCGATGACGATCGTCGTTTATCGTAAGTCCTAACAACAGGTCATTGCAGCAACTGTTTGCATCACAGGGAAAAAACAACTGCTGAGAACTAGTTTACATCTGTCATAGTGCACAGTACAGTAGTACGTACGAATATTCAAATACGCTTGCCGATGAAGAACAGGAAACACTTATAAACACCAAAATAACCGCTCCGAAGAGAATGGTCAAACTTGAGCCAGCCATATCCGAATAAGAACACCGTCTCTGAGGAAAATATGTGCAAATTTGCTTGAAACCCGTAAACTGTAATCGAAGTTCTATGGCACAGCAGATGCCTGTTTTAATAATTAACCGCAAGAGACAACTAATTAAGTTTCTAATTGTATAGCACACGAGTTAGCGTGCTTTCAGAAAAACGTACCGATCTGCAGCTGGGTGTGTTAAAGCACTGCATTTATAAAGAAAACGGTAAACAGTAACTGTATGCATAATCAGGTGAACGCTTTTGACGGAAGTCCGGTGGCCCTTCAGGGAAAACGAGGAGGAAAACAAAAGGAAAGCTATATCTGAATGAGGGTCCAGAAAGAAAATCGGGCAAAGACGCTTCTGTGCCGCAGTCATAACGGAAATTGAAAACATTTGCTAACTTGACACCTGAATTCCACATGGCGATAAAATCGTCAATAGCGTAAAATTAGATACTATAATTAACATGTGTCTGTTAAACTCTGTCTACATTATGCGCAGGAATTGTGCTAACGATCAAGGAATATTGCGTCTGTGGTCAGCATCGATCGGGCTACTACTGACAAATGTGGGAAGTTTAGCATCGTCCATATCCTCTGGAACGCCTATGATTATTTTTAATGTTCCTGAATTTCGTATTAGATTTTTTCGCTGAACCAGCTGGTACTAAAATTCATGTAGTTAAGTAAAAAAGTTGAATTAAGTAAAAGCTTCGAACAAACATGTACTGTAATATTATTGCGAACTCCAGGGTCAATCTCGTCTTGTGTCTCGGGCATGTACTGTACATACATACATACATAATACAGGATATGCATAATATCGGGTCACATATTGCATAGTAGCTTAAATTTGCTAGGGCATGAAAATAATTTTATAATTGAAATGGATCCACAGTTTTTATACATTTGGTACGCGTGATTGTAACCTCAGTCCTCAGAAATAAAAACTACCATTTTCCGGGTGCCAGCCGTTTTGTGTCGCTTCGGTACTTTCTTATATATATAATTAGAGGTGTCTGGATTATTTAGCATTAAAACAATGCTTTTGAGTAACTTTTACCAAGGTAGATGACATCTACCTTGCTTTTATTAATGCTCCAGACCGAACCATTGAACGAAATATAACATGGCCAGGATCAGCTTTGCTCTGCTTTATGTACTTAGTTTTGATCGATCATTCAACGAAGTTTCGTATGCATAATGTTCTTTGTTCGATAGTTATTTAGAGTATACGTCATGGTCACAATAAAGCCAAAAACAAGGTCATACGAGGCATCGATCACCCATTACGGCATATACGTACGTATACGTTACAGGAGTCCACAACGACTACGTCGGGGTCATTATGCAATATACCCGAACCAGCTCCACATCCAGATTCCAAACAAACCTAAATGGAGTTCACGTCGTTCACTTGTGGGAGTCTGCAGCATCAATGTGGCTGGATTTTCCCTCTTTGAATGCACCAGACAGCAGTTGATATTGTTGGTCTTTACTTTCGGCCACAAAACTTTTTGGGAACTTGTCTAAGGAGTCTAGCTCTGAATTTTGCAGTCACTAAATTTCTTAAGAACTTCTTAAGAACCCTGTTTTCTCAGTTGTTTCGGAATCCAGTCATAAGCTAGGAAGCCAATCGACATCAACAATAATGTAAGCGTATTTCCTCCTTATAGCTGATTACTTCAGTTTTTCTCCACCCCTTACAATTGTATACTTCAATATTCTGTACTCAAATTTGGACTACTTATAACCCCGACAGTTTAAATATTGATATGTAGTGACTAATATCTTCGAATGACCTTTTTATGCTTCTGTTTGATGGACTTAGGCCTGACAAGATTGAATGCCATTTTACCAGAGAAGAAGATAACAACGCCCCAAGTGCGTCCACGCATGTTACTGTAGTGGAGCAAGAAATCAAAGGTCAGCGGAGACGATCCACCACTCTGGAAGATAAAATTCGCGAGACCGAAGCCCAGCTAAACGAGGTCAGTACTTTATCCGATATTATGTATACGATATAGGTTTGTATCTAAGCGCTACTTCTTAATTTCTCCATGCTTTTTCATTTATGAGCTTTCGGCGTTTTATACTTTTGGCGTTGCTTATAATTGTTTGTACATTCCTTTACAACAAAAGTGGTATAAAAAAAGATAACGTGCTCGTTATTCTGACAGGTGGTGCACGTTCTGCACGAGAACGAGCACAAAGTAAAAGAACGCGCGCACTTGGTCGACGAACTTCAACATCGCACTGGTAAGGATACGAAATAAATATTTCTGTCAGTTACAAAATTTAACTGTAACAGAATATGAAACAGAAGTTGACAGAAGTTCTCGTTAGCAAGAAGCCAAAATACCTGACATGATATTATATTTAATTAATTACCGAGGAACACATTCTAGTTTGTCATAATAATATTGTTCCTCGTGATCAGCAGCCTAAAAAATTGTTCAGAGATAAATTGTAAGTTTTAAAAAAATTACGTAATGCCTGTATGTTACTTAGAGGATATGCGACGAGATTCGGACACTCTCAAATCAAAAGTGGAGGACGTTGTGGAATTCAGCACATAAAGCGAACGGCCGTAAGCTGCACAACCGGAAATAGCTTTTTCCTGTAAACGATGGAGTGTTCTGGAAAATCTTCACAAGTCATTGTTGTGATGTCTTGTTTTTTCACATTAATATAAATTACTGGGATCTATTAGCACTCGTGAAGCTTGAAATAGCGGCTAAAGTCCGTATTCTGTCAATTTCTATGTCATACCATTTCCATTAATGACATAACTGTCTACACACTATATGCACATATGAGATGCATATATGAGAACTGGGACTTGAAAAGTAAAGGAATATAAACATTAAAAGCTGCACAAAGCACCCTTGTTTTTTTATATAAACGAAAAGCATTCGGAAAATGTAGATCGAAACAGAACGTTTATTATATGGCTGCGCTGTCCTTACAACTATCCGTACAAATACGTACGACAAAAATAAAATGTTAGAAAACTGGAAAAAAACTGGAGAATTACTACATCGATGAATCAACCGCGTTTAGGCTCCAGATTCGGTCAACGTGACCGAAGACTAAGGGGCAATTAGCAACTGTAGTGACTGTGAGCCATCCGGATTATATACTGTCTGTAGATTGTAAATGAATCAACCACAGAAAACGGACGCTAGAATTATATATGCAGTGTGCTGCGGAGTCCCGAACAGCGGCTGAAAACGTCGATAACAGGATTCGTGTTTGAGCATAACACTATCCCAAAGTCACGTGGAATGATCGACCGGAAAGTCAGGCGGATGTTGAATAAGGCGCACAGGCATGCCTGTCGTAGTCGACGGCGTACTTCTCACAGCAGATCCAGCAAAAGGGGATAGGACTACTGCTGCACCCACATAGATCTATTTCGGGTGTAATTCTGCAGTACGCTCTGCTTTATTGCAGTTCTTCAGGATCTTTTGAATCCTCTTGTTCTCACCACGCCTTGCGGATTCGTTCGTAAGTACCCTTTGTACAAATTTTGTGACTGTTGTTTTGCAGATGGACAATGCAACGATATACAATGCAGTCGATTAAATTAGCACAGAATACAAAAGGTCATCTATGCATCCTCATTTCTGTATCCATCTGGCAAACTGCATATTGCTTGAAAGAACATGATTTTGTTGTTACAACCTGAGACAAAAATTTTGATTTGCAGGAGAGATTTGCTGAATCAGCACATCTTTGGAACAGCGCGGCCTGTTCCTGCTTGCGGAATATTTGTTATTCCCATTGCTGCGAATAATCCGCGAAGCGCTGTCGAAAGCAATGTAAGTTTGTATGTAAGAGCCACCGAAAATCTGTGCGCATTAAATTTTTAATAGTTTTGGCAAGAAAAACCTGAAAAACGGAAATTTAACCCTTACCGTGCCATATTTGCGTCCAGGATGTACAACGGGATTCGATACATATAAAGAAAGCAGAACTGCGTAGAACTTCCGACGTATACTGAAAACGTGAATTTTATTGTCATCTGAATAGTGCATGTCGACTTATCACTGTTGTTGGAAGGTCAAAGGTGGTGATTACGGCAATTAACGTCTATTATTCTGCTGCGCAGGGCTCAACAAGGACCTAATCCAACGGGCCCTCCGGGACCTCCTCCCCGACAACCGTACCAAGGGAACAAGCGTCTGCAACAGACGCAGGCACAGGTCGATGAGGTGCGTACACTTTGTAAAATATCTAATTCAAACTTCTGCTTTCGTATTATCTCATCCAAATGAGCAGAACCTTGGGACTGGATGACTATGAGCTAGGAACATTATATGTACAGGTTTATTTATGCATTAATATATTACCACAAGTTCATGACCATAACTGACCCTAACCGTTAATAATTGTGTGTTATACGTATATGAAACAGTAACTGCTAAAATAATACGCACATGTATCCAGAGATTTTAGAAAAGCATAAGACAATTATATACAGATAGAATGTACTTTTACATATTTTCTTCGTATGGTGCGCCCTTATACTAATACTTATATAAAGATATACCTTGGCAAAACTGGATATCTTCGCCTTAAATTAGGTTGTGGATATCATGCGAGTAAATGTGGACAAAGTCCTCGAGCGCGACCAGAAACTATCCGAACTGGATGAC
>JAQGAU010005461.1:0-10261 GCA_034698045.1 Paramacrobiotus richtersi
GCCAGAGAACTCGGACAACGCTTGAATAATGGGACTTTTATGCCCACTGGTCGGTTCCGTCATGATAAGGTAGACCACTCTCATAATATCAATCCCGCCGCGGAATGTCGCTCCTAGAATGAGCATAACGGCTACGCAATGGAGAAATTTGCTCACGGTTTCGGTGTGGTGCCATTTCGCAGCTCTGCTTGAAATAATGGACAACGGCAGAAAACCAAAAGCGGCTAGAATCTTTTCAGGCGTTCCCACTAATAAAGTCATAATACAACCGATCAAAACTAGTCCGAACAGTGATGCTGCGCTTTACCGGTTTTCGCTATGGCTTATGAATATTCTTGTTCTCGAGCGTTAGCTCACTGGAATGAAGCGTACTAGTAGAAAGTTACTGAGTTTACGGAACTGGGAGTTGTTGTTCGGCTGCTGCTGGTGCTGCGTGGGGTCCTGCTTCTATATGATATATGATACTGCAAAGTGCTGATGCTTCAAAAATGGAATTAACGTACTGCACCAAAACTGCGGAACGCACTAGTAATGTAAATAGCTGGATCAGCCTGGGCGTCTTGGCAAATTCCCTGACGTGCTCTGGCAGGCTGCTTTGTACAAATGGGGGCGCAGTAAATGAAACTTATGTCCTACCGGAGATGTGGTGTGAAAGTTGCTGTGAATGGTCACTGCGGCAGTATACAATGTATTCGATAATATATTCTTCAGAGACAAGAATGTCGCACAACTCTGACTATCTGAGATATCGAAAGCACAGTGAAATGCTTTATTAGCTGAAGCTGAGAAAGACGAATGGCAAAATTAAACTGGAGCTTCGGCGGTTCTTAACTTTAAAGAATCAAATTTTAAGCCATCGCGACAGGCTTTCGTATATCTTGGAGGAAGCCCAGTCATAGTCTATAAAACGGCCATTACAAGGCCGTTCAGCGCTATAATTACAGCAAACAAGGAATGTGCTTATCTACGTCTTCTTTTCTGGGGCATTCAGAGGACAAGATTTCGCATTGCTTATTGAAGGAATTTATCTGTGCCGCAGGTTGAAAGTGATGACCTTGAGAAAAACAACTCGACGCCATATAATCAACCAAAAATAAAACTTTGCAGGGATATCTGAAATATGACTCATTAGCGTGTATGTCATGTATAGACATGTATAGACAGTATAGTGAACAAATAGCCTTTTATACAACAAACTGTTTACGTAGTACGCACGCAACATGACCACAGCTGCGTACAGTCCATGTCTAGTCCCTGTTGTGCACGAAAGGAAAGTGCATGCAAGCATTCGGAATCAAGTTATCCATATTGCGCTAAAAATAACGGGTCATGTTGTAAGCACAGCACCGAGAACAGTTAGCCATTTCATGCCCAAAGACTTCTGTTCTATTCGTTATTGCTTTCTGTTGACTGTTGCTGGTAATTTCCTGAACCAAGAAGCCTGCAGTAACGAGAAATGTGCATGCCTGCAAGAGAAAACGTGATAACCGAACACGCTACGGATGTGCCAAGTGGTTCTTCTTACCGCTGCCAGTAGACCTCGCGAGTAATATATTATGCCACCACCAGTGAAACACAGGACGTAATCCCGGGATATTCCTTCCAGATTGCGTACTAATTCGATGAGTGTTTGCTCCTAACCACACAAATGAGTATAATATTATATTATAAAGGATGCGGGAAGACCGTACTGGACACATCATTGCCAAGAACACATCAAGACCTACGTTTTCCGTCCAGTTATCCTTGCTTGACGTTTTCTCCATATCACATCGCAGTTCGTACAGTTCCAGCGAAAAGCAATTCGCCTAAAAATAATCAGAAGTATAAAACAACAGGTAACACTAAAGCTGCTGAACTGGGCCAAATGGTATATCGATGAAACGAATTTTCTCGACCCCTTGAACTGCTCTTGAGGGAATAACAGTTCTGATCAAACATTCGTTCGATACAACTATTGGTGTCCGACCATATATGCCCTGCTATTATTTTTTTTCTGTCATATGTCGGTACGACGGTAGCAGATGCGGCACTGTACTAATGTGCGGTCACGCAACACTGTACCATTAACATGCGGTCAGTAATAAGGAGAACATTTCGTGATTACAAGAGATTGCGCCACATAGAAACTGAAGTATATTGATTCAGCCTGCTATCAGCTCTGTGCGACTTTTAATACGGTTTTATTTGTAAACCTTTGGGTCGGTAACATCTACTACTCGTGACCTCGTCGTAGATCTGTAGTTGATGTTTCGTAACTGCAAGCCGACAGCCAGCCAGAGTTGGGGGTTGAAACAGTAAACTTATGGTGACGTCTGGTTGTCGGCCTCTAGGCAGATGCAAGAACACCGTAAGCTATTTTCTTTAGTCAAAAACGCAGGCGCACAAGTCGACGATTATAGAATTAATTGTGTGCATTTGGTCATGACCTTCGTTACTTTACCTTTTCGTACACCTGCACCAGTGGGACTGCAAATAGCACAGCATGACCGAAGAAAATCATCACACTGCTGTAATTTAGGATTTGTCCCATCATCACTTTTGAGGGCAAAAAAATTATACCCGTCAAAAACGAGCAAGCAATGATCAGATTAGCTTTAAAAACGGTCAACAAAATCCAGGAATTTAGACTGTTTAGTTGGTCCATGCAATAAATTAGCCTCCAGTGGAACTCCCACAGTTCCTTGACGGCAGGTTCGATTTCTTGTTTCTTTGACACTTGACTAAGCAGCATCCGAATATTTCTTATTCCAGCCAGGTATTCATCACATGCATCACGCAGTATGATAGCGTGAACAACAGCGCAAATGTATACTTGCAGGGAAAAGAAGTAGGGAAGCGTACAAAAAACGATCAAACTTACATAAGATTGCACCATAGTGACATTGATCGGTAACGGAGCAAATGCCTCTTGGAAATCTGGTGAGAATAGCAGTGGATCTTCGTCATGATCCGTGCGCACGTCTGCGTACTCCCAAAAAACCATCGTAAGCACCGTGACGCAAGAAAGGGCTCTTGCAGTACGTTTCCAGACAGTCTTCTTCTTCGCCCATATCCGGCTAGAACAGGCAATCAGACGGCAGGAGTTTTGGACACTATGCCAAGATTTGCGTTTCACAAGGAAAACGGACAGTACGACAACTGAATGAATGTGAAGAACGGTGTAGGCAACATTACATAAAGCGCGGAGAAGTGGATTTTTATGCTCAGTGCCCGGCTGATTCGGCTCTGGCAGGGCATAGTATATTAAGAGCATGATATCCACTGAACCGCGCAGCACTAGTCCCACAATAAACACTATGGCCACGAATAAAAAGACTTTATTTACAACGTCGCTGTAACATCGTTGCGAAGCTTTTGCAAAAATAACCGAAAAGGGTAGGAAACCGACAGCGGCCAAAATTTTTTCTGGCATTCCATTTACCGGGGCCTGTAATTCCATTGCCGCGATCACAAACGTGCACCTCTGCTGCGCGTCGAATACTAGCAACGGCCTTCTTTGCGAGCCGATCTGCAGCTGCTTGCCTGTTGGGAGTAAATTTGCTGCATCCAGACAAATGCGCTGAATAGGCGGTAGTCGGCACCGTTGGGTACTGTTTGGTAACTTGGGTTACTTTGTCTTCATATCGTTTGAAGTATCTGGTACATCGAGCTCAGATGCGATTAAACTCCGCGTGGAGAACTGTGTAATGGGAGGGATGCGAGCTTAAAGAAGTGAAACATAATACTGTAAACGGAGGGATGGTATCCGTTGCAAAACCTCTCTAATGCGTTAATCATAAGAACAAAACACAGGAACTACTAACCATGATCCATCTAAAGTGCGAACTGCAGTTTCAGTCACAAGAAGTACAAAGTTGTACACCTAATATATTATCAATTATTATGCCCTATAGTTAATCATCCCAGCATTTCGTCACATGAAAGGTCTTGCTGCAATCCTTATTACGTCGAAGACGAACCGCTAAAGCATGTTCTAATGTGAGAAGAGATAAATTTTCCGTTGACGAAATAACAGTTCATATGTTTATTGTACAGCAATATTGCAAATTTACATTGAAATGCCAATGGCATAAAACAACAAATAATGTTTGTTAATCAAATATTTCACAAAACAACACAGGTCGCAGGATTCACACAAAAGAAACAAGAAGCTATTCCAGCAGACGGTTCTTTATTGCCGTATCTGCACTTGGAACTGTTGGTTGATCTGTGGTAAATCGTACAAAAATACATGCCTGTGGCGGTACGTACAGATTCTGTATATTGTGTTCTAGTGATGGATGTTTGAAGTCATGTTTCTGCAAGAATAAGTACAATACACACAACAAAATACCCTTCTAGCTGAGAACTTTACATGCTCTTTCCGATGCAACAACAATCGGAAACGTATCTTGATTGTGTCCTCCGTAAAAATCATCGACCCGTTCTTGTGAAAGCTTAACACTGCTTTACACGTGGATCCGTTCGTGTGTTGGTACTGCGATGTTAGAAGTAAGCTCGTGTACCTGTTGACAACTGCGAAAACTGCGAATCCTGCTACATAACCCAGCGTCGAAAACGAGCGGTTCTCGGTTATCTTAAGGCATTTGCATTAAACACAGCAACGCAATGCATGGATAAGACCATCGCACAATGACCCCCCCTTCAGCCAAAGACTTGAAAGATGATTTCAGATCCGCTTCTGTTACCCGGGCAGCGCTGGAGCAGCGCATGCTGGGTGAGCTTGGTCAGCTTCTGAATCTCGACACCGTCTAGTCCAGTGTCTCCGAATTGAGTGAATCTCATTCCGCTATAGCGGACGCCGTCTCGAGGGTCCAAGGTCTGGGTGATGTTGAGAATCTAGCAGAGGACAAAACCACGTTAAGGCACTGGAAGTGATTTTACTTGAAGGAGTTACGCACAAATGTCCCAGTGCTATGCGCAAAAGATAGTGCAGTGAGTATTTGAACCGACCCCAATGGCCTCGGCGAAAACCCGAGAGCCAGCTTGCGGATGATACACTGTTATACTTTGGCGCTGTAAACGGCCAAAAATTCTGATAGCATTTTTAAAATTTACCTGCGTTACTTCTCACACAGAAATCATGCAGCTACTTTCTTCAGTATTTCCGCTGGAAGAACAACTTCTCACCTGAGCGATTTCTATAGCATTCGTCGCACGAATCCATCCCACCAAACGATCCAGCTCTTCAGCGTTAAGAGCCCGCAGTCCATTGTTCAGCACGTTCCAGAACTCGTTGGCGGTCAGTTGGCGCGTAATCCGTAGATTACAGAAGTGTACCCCGAGAAAGTCTCGCTCATACCGCTTAGATACTTTCAGTGTCACGTTAGCACGGGCATTCCTCAACACAACCTCCCGACAGACACCCGTCAGCGATACAAACACTTCACTCAATGCGTTAACCCAGTTAGGAACATTCAACGAGAAATGCCATTCTCCGGTCAACAGGAGCACTTCGATAGTCGGGAGTCCCTTCTCGAACATAATCCGCTGCATCAGCTGGCCAGTGCGGGCCAACTTGCCATGGCACCCGTTGGGAGTGCTGCCACCGTACAGGATCAACACCCGGGCGTTCTGGGTCCAGCCGTTGTACAGGCAGGAGGCAAAGCGGTAGACGTTGCTCCAGTAACACCCGGGATAGCAGGGTCGCGGCACAACGAGGACACGAATGATGGTGGCCGACGTCAAGAGTGTCTCCCACTCGTGGCATACTCCGCGGAGGTGGGTTTGTTGCACAGTTGTCATACACTGAAAGATGTTTAGCAAAATGGTTCGATCGCGGGGTAGAGACTGGATGCCGTCGTCAGGATAGGATAGTGGTGGGGACAGGTGGCGCACGCTTTCCATGCTTGCTTTCCGCTTCGTACCCCTTTCGTGCGGAGGCGGCGGAACATTACCCTACAGCAAAAAAAGAGAATCACCCTAATCAACGATGCTCCAAATGGGAAAATAACCGTGCAAATGAGCGTGTCGTTTTCGCTGCCTAAAATTGTTGTATGTGATCTCGGTATAACGACAAAATCCTGAAAACTGCGCGCCTATGCCAAAAAACTGTCAAACTATACAGAAACTTCAGCTGCACGCTACTTACGAGAGATCCGCGAACCGTGATCCAGAAGGCGTTAACCTTCAATCGGAGGAACTCATCAGTCCCCAGAACAACCAGTTTCGTGACAACCCCACCATCCGCTTCCTTGAGCACGTGTTTCGCCACCATCTTTGAATCGTGCTGATGGCAATGCGCGTTAAAAGTCGTTATCAACTGGTCGTCTGACGCAAATGAATCGCACAGCTCACTGGGCACCACGAACATGTTGACCGAGAACCGGCCTTCTGTCACGCGCAGGCCAGCCAGTCGCTCCGCAGTAGATCGCCGCCGAATGCGCCGGTGCATAAAGATCCCTTTAAGCTCACGGTCTGGCAGTGTGACCGTGACCAGGCCAAAAGCATCGAGTAGGATGCCTGGATACCACTTCCACGGGTCCTCCGGATGCAAACGCAACAGGACTTCCACTGGTTCATCTTTTTTCAATATCTTATGATCCGGGTTGAGGAAAAAATCGATCACAGCGGAACGATGGTAGATGTCGCCTAAGGGAATCAATTTAGGACCCAAGTGCCCATTCCCTCCAAAATGCACAACAAGGCCTTCATCGACAGCATCCATCACGCGGCCACTGTGCAGCAATCCATCGTCTCCGCGCACATCAACGCTGTTCCAAGCCGATTCCTCGCAACTGGATAACATTTTTGATGAAAATATTATAATTTCTCATAACATTTAGTGGCTTTGAGGAAAAGCTCCAGCACAAATAACAGGTTTCAGAAACGCCAGCAGTGGAAAAAATCGTCAGCTCTGCGAATTTCTCACGTAATTTCTTCAACCAAGCCTACACGTGGCTGCCATCCTGACTGTAGGGTAACGATACGACAAAACGCATGCGCCACAGGCCCACAGCGCTCAATGCAGCCGCAGAAATATGGTTTAGAATTTACTATTTAGATATGTAAATGTATCTACTGCGTTGGGTTCCTGCTGTCGTTTCCACTGCCTGAAAATTATAACGGCTGATTTACAACTGTAACCGCTAAAACCGTGTAAATGTTGTTTGGGTGGATGCTAACGGATGCTTGACGAGCATCATGGTTGATGGTGCCAGTCAGCCAGTGCAAAATTCGGAAACACTATTTGTGTTGTCATGATTGTCCGTATTAGACTGTAGATATGTTTAAATAAGAAGAGGGTTCATGAGAGCCCTCTTCGAAACGAGTCAATCTTTAGTCATTTCTTTACATATGAACGTAACCTTTTTTAATTAAATAAACTTCGTACAGCCAGTACCAAATTCTTGTCACTGACGCCGACGGATAACACCGGCATTACCTTTTAGGCCACGTTTTACTGGAAACCCTTTTGGGAGAAACGCGTACTGACCTTTATACGGCACTAGTGTGCTATTACGGACAGCTGTTGTGGTCGATTCAAAACCAGGCCGTGTTGGAAGAAAATGTTATTTGTCTACTGATGATTGACGCGGCAACGTATTGTCACCGAACGCCCTTTTGGATTTTTCGGTTTGGCGCGTAGCAGACGAATCACAGTCTCAAGTACATTTTTTTTGCAGGAATTGTTTTATTTTTTTTTTGCGATTATTTTGCTTAACACAGGAACTGTTGCCTCGTACGAGATATTCAGTATGGTTCTGCATCAAGAGCCGCCTCATAAATCCGTTGTCATACTACTGAAATCATTTGGAAGTTACTCGCCTCGTTTATTAAACGGGTTTTTTTTCAACGTAAAGTGTATTGCTTGTAGATATTCAAGCGCTTTTCCCAACTACGTCATAGTGAGCAAAAATTCCAGAAACCTTTGAAATGCATCCTGGCACGATTTCGTGGTCCCGGAATAATATTTCATCATCGTTTTCGTTGATCGTCTCGGGTTTTCCTCGGAAATAATCACCCGACCTTTGTGGCATACCGCCAGTACACTGTCTCGCACTGGCGGGTTGGGCCTTTGTACCGTCGTTGTTTCTTGAGCCAGTACATGGCCGTGAATAGTAACAAGTTGTTGCCGACATTCAAACGTTTCGTCGCTCCGAAGAGCAATTCCTGATGCGCTTACGGTAGACATGTTCGCCCATGAAAAGGTAAATATCCCACCGGTACAGTTCGCAGTAACTACAGACGCTCTCACACATTCGTGTTTCGTACGGAGCCAGTCATCCAGTGAGAACGTTGGATCTGATGGGGCACTTTGTAACCGACTATCAACCATATTTCCATCGATATACTCCAGAAACCGACTGAACCTGGTGACTGTTACAAGTCGGTACGAAAAACCAACGTCTTTGCACGAGATCTTTCGGGATCCAGTGAACTTATCTCTGCTCCTCCCTTGTCGCATATAATCCTGACCGTTTCAAACTGCCCTTCTGCAGCGTCTGTTGAGGCAATGTTAAACAATTCCATCGCCATCATGTGTAGCTCGTACAGTTTTCTAGAACAAAGGAATGTCCCGTCGCTCCTGAAAATAATGGTGGTGCCTTCTGCCTGCAGCAAATCGGCATCGGAAAGGGTCAAGTGGCTAGCGTTGCAGTTAATCTCAACTGGTTTTGGTTTGTTGCATGTCGGATTAACTCCTTTTGTGCCGGTTTGCGTAATAGTGGTGAGTAGTGGCAAATTTCTAATCGGTGACGGCGTAGTTTGTCTCGGTGGTGATGTCGGCGGAGGAGAACCTGAAATATGTAAGAGTGTGAAACATTCAGTAATATTTGCTATATTGTTGTTATTCTTCTAATTTGACATGGTAGGTACATTTCAGATGTTTACGTGAAAAGAACAGACTGGGAGATTTCGTCAGCAACTGGGTACGTCCACGTAGCGTATGAGTAGGCATCAAACGGACCCGGAAGCTATTATTCGCAGGACGTACCGACGACGCATGGAATTACAAAGGCGAGACATGTACTCTGCATACATCGTGGTGGTGAGATTTCATAGCATGGTAACCGGACTTGGACGACATTTTTTGGTGTTCATTGTGATGGTGCTTATGCCGTTATTGTTGCATATTTTTTCAGTTCTTACAGTGTATGATTAGTGATTCTGCTTTAGCGATTCCTTCCTCATTGTTGGTATACTCAGTCAACCTGGATCCGCAGGAGAACTTGATCTCTAGCGGTACATCATGTGGCGAGGTGCTGGTGAAATTTGTCATCCAGCGCATAAAATCTGCCACCTCGCAGTAAGAGCACCCAGCTCGCCCACTGGATAGACAAAATGCGTTGTTCTGGAAATGAAACTTTTGAGGCTCAGTGGAAGAGCTGAGGTGGGCTAGCGAATCCAGTACTTTGACAGGAATGAACTGCAGGCCGTTTCTTTTCAGGTCTAGTGCCTCTAAGCTCAGTTGAAAGTCCGGACCGCTGTGTTGCAGGGTGCGCAGATTAGGCTCTTGTCTGGACAAATTCAGGGTAACCTGTAAATGTGGCAGTTCAAAAACGGTTGACCAAATACATTGGCAGTTACGTATCCATTTACGAAATGAGAACTTTCAATAGGCAAAACCCAGTTATACTCGTATATTACGATATTGATTTCGCCTCGTAAACGAAGCAATACCAGACCAGTACTGACTGACCAGTACCAGCAATGACTGACCAGTATTACTGTAGTCTGTAGATAACACAAAACGGTCACGTTTTAAATGCTTTTGGAAGCCTTTTTCATCCCAATCAACAAATAAAAAGTCAAATATTCACGCACTGGTTTTGTGCAAGCGCAGGAAGTTCTGCGCTTGCACTCGACCGTTACTATCCACTGGCCAGCAAGTTAGGCCATAACAACTAGGATGCCATATACGCCCACAGATGGTCTGTTTTACTAATTACTTTCTCCCGTCTCCTGTGAATCGCTGTGATCCTTTAAATACTGAAGCTGTCGATGTAATTTTCGAAAGTTTTCCCAGGAATTTAAGTTTGAAAGCTCGAAGAAAGTTATGTTCGAAAGGACGTAATTTCTTCAATTTCAATGACATTTGTGACGTGAATCACAGGCAAGATTCCGTCATGTAGAGAATGATTCGAAAATGTCTCTGCAATATTTTAACCACATCCCACCATTTTTTTCTAGCCATAGAGGTACACACGTAATTACAACAGAGAACACAAACAGTCCTTACAAGACTGTTCGCCACTGGTAGAAGGATATTCCAGTTCAGCTGTTGCAAACGGTTATCGCTGAGATCTAGATCCTGCAG
>JAQGAU010005462.1:0-10258 GCA_034698045.1 Paramacrobiotus richtersi
GCATCCAACACGCCACGGAGCAGTGCGCCTTTGCGTTGAACGTGCTACAAGTTGGCAGCAGTGTGAGAGAGATTTTTCGCGAACTGGACGTTCTGGCAGTACGTGTCGGAATTAATTCTGGTGGGTTAATTATCTGCATAGTGTACTAGGTACTGTTTATGGTACTGTAGTCTACTGCTTCGTTGTACATATGTTGGTGTTTCGAATAGGTCCTGTTGCGGCTGGGGTAACTGGCTTACGGATGCCACGTTACTGCTTGCAAGTTTCCTCTTTTATCGGATTATCAGCTGCGGTTGCCAGTATATTTTTTTTATCGTTTGTAGGTTTGGTGATGCGATGAATACGGCAAGCCGGATGGAATCGCATGGCAGAGGTGGGGTTTTCTTTTTATTTCATTATTGTGTGTTCACGATTGAGTAAAACTAGATTCATGTCTGCACATAGCTAACATGATCCACGTGAGCAAATCAACAAAAACCTTGGTGGACGAAGTAGATTCTGCACGCTTCCAGTTCGAAGCGCGCGGTTCGATACTTGTAAAGGTCAGTACCGTTCCAATCACTGCTGTGCAATGGTAGAGCTGTTCAGAGTACCGTAGTTTGTTTGTTACAGGGCAAAGGGCTTGTGGAAACCTTTTGGCTTTTACATGATTCAGGCGTTCTGGCGGGTGGTTAATTATTGCTAATTTCATTGCTTTCCTTTCTGCTGTATATTGGTAGCGTCTAATTTCGGCGGGGCTTCAGTTACAAAGACACATAAAGTCGTGTATTTTCCCAGTTACAACCCGGAGGTATTATTTACTTCACCGCCCCGCGAAGCCTTAGTTTCGCGGCTGTTTATTGTTTTGACTGATGTTTTCGGTTCGGTGAATGAACGGGTTTCGGTTTGTTGCTCCGACAAAAGCGTAGAAATACATATCGGCAAGCCATTTTAAGCAGTATTCATCGCAAAAGCGTGATATACGGATACATAATACAGAACTCGGAATACAGAATTCTGTACACTATGTTGCGCCGGTTTACAGAAGGACGATATCATCAGTTATTATTGGTTAACAGATTTCGTTTATTTATTCACCACGTTCTGGCTTTGTGAGCCTATTTCGGTGCCATAGTCACTGCCATTCAGACAGTTCCAGACATTCATGGAAGCTTTAGTTTCTGTTGGTTTGGACATTCATGGAATCATGGAAGAGCGCTTTCATAACGCGCACTTGTTCTACCGTAGAGGTACTGCATAGCGAGGGGCAATTATCGGCCAGTGCTAGCGCCGTTTCAATGAATGCATGTTGCCCTTGGCGGAAATTATTGTTCTAAACCCTAATTAGATCAGATATAGTCGTCAATCCGCCGCCATACGTAAGTAACAACTGGCTACAACGGAAAATCCATTCAATTTGCGCAGATTGCTGCAGTCACACAACTCCTCGCGGCAGCATTATTTGCAGTTCTGCTTCTGAGCACTGTGTTACGCAGTATGAGTTCGTATTTTTTTGGTTTTTGACCGTCTGCATCTGGCACATGCGCCTTCATAAAATTTGAAAAGTGCCAACAATGTCCAGGTTGTTTTCAATTAGTATGGAAGAAGTGGCGCCGTTGTTCGGGCAGCAGGATCCGATTATTGCCGAGAACAAGAAACAGGCATTCCTAAAAAAATGGCACAGTGTACGGCTTGGCAGCCATTTCTTCTCCCTTGGCACCTTGGCGATCGGTGTATGGATTGTGGTACGGCCTCCAGAACAGTACCCGTGTAGTCATTTAATACACCGACTATGTGTGGGTTTGCATCGTCCTTGCTTTTAGGTGGGAGTTGCGCAGTTTTACAGGATCGCTTTTGTTCTGGCCGATGAGAGTGGTTATCACGGCGATCTGCAAGTTCGCTTTCTGGATGACTGCGCGACTGTTGGTTGGCTTCTGATTGCCGCTTCCACCGTTAGTATTGTTTTTGGGATTCTGAGCGTTTTGTGTGATGACCGACTGAACAAAAACCACAAAAAGAAGTATTTTGTAACAGTAAGTCAAAGTACCCGATTTTGTTACCCAGCCGATCTGCTTGTTGCTTGTACAAGAATGTCATTTGTATCATTGGCATTCATTGCATCCTCGAGAATCTCTCATACACTACACTTTCTTGCAGCGATATGTGGTCATTGCGGGAGTAATAGTAATAGAGTTGACGGCAGGCGTATTCCTGTGGAAGAACGCACTTGATAAAAACCCTTCCTCGGATTTGGTTTCGATGATTGGGATGTATGCCGATCTGCCGACGGAACTGTCCAGCGATGGATCACTGTTTGTGCTTCCGTACCATCAGTCGCGGACTGTTGATCAAACTGCTGTACGAGCGACTCTGATCATTAATACCGTGCAGATACTGGTGAGACAGTTACGTTATGAGAACGCTAACAGAAAAGTAATGTGTTCCGTTGCTGGCATTCCGTAACCGGAATGATTTTAGTAACTGCGACTCTAAACGATTTTGATAACAGTCGTGAAATCAGCAACGTCCGGCTGTTGCACGATAGGGCTTGAAATGTTCAGAAGGAGTTCCTTATAATCTATCAGCTAGCTGAGTCCATTTTTCTACAGTCTGCGAAAATTTCCCATACATTCACATCCCATGGCAACGTTTCTAAAGAAAAACAAGAATTCTTTCAACTTTCCTGGAATTCCTTTAACTGTTCTATGATTTTCTCGTACTTTTAGATGGAATGCTGCGGTGCAGAATCAGGCTATGGGGATTTCGCTAATTCACCCTATTACGCCGAGACCTTTCCCATCTTTCCTCCACCACCCTTCTGCTGCAAATTTTCGGACCCGAGTGCTCGAATGATCAGTGAGAAGGTCTGCTTCTCATCCGCGGCGCGCCTGTCAGGAGACTTTTCCAATTTTGACAAAGTAAGACCAGGTCCAAGTTTTTCGAATCTACCGCGATCACAAGCAATAATTTTCGGGCTTAGGGCTGTGTTGCGGCTTTGACGGATTACCATTACAGCCGCTTACCGGTAATGCTTGGGATTATTTTGACGGTTGTTCTTCTAAAAGTAAGTATCTTCCATACACGAACGGTTGAAACCCAGATTCTGATGGAAATCACCGAAAACAATTTCCAACAGATGTGGTTAGTTGTTAACGATTACTGTTGTTGCAGTCCATAGTTCATCTCGTCCATTTTTCCACGAAATGGTTTCGGTCCGATTCCGTACGTCAGACCACACCCGTTGTGACAAACTTTGGGCATTTACGTGTCATCGTTTGCGATTGATTACAGGTTTGGTTTAGTGCGTACCATCAGTGCGGCAATGCTGCCCGACTAATCAGAGAAATCGGCACATCGTTTACGACGCTGAGTATTACCAATCACAGGGAAAGCTACGGAAGGAGTATGAGCAATTTAAGCATCTACCGTGATGTACGGGACATGAAATGGTCAGATGACGGACCGCTTTCTGATGGCTGTTTTCTGTAGACTATCGAAGAACGCATTGGTAATATCGTCGAATGTCTTCGGACGAAGAAACCGGCTGATTTATCCGACAGTTACAACCAGCTGCCAAACGATCTGCGACGCTTAGTGGATGAATGCAAGCACTCCATCTCCAGGATTTCCAAGGTGGACCCCTTCCGTAATGTCAAGCAGTTTGATTATGAGTCATCGGAGACGTTGTGCTGTGCCATTCGTAAAATGCGCAAAGCCTGTGATTTGATTATCAACAAGCGAAGCATGAACGGGGACCAGGTAGGTGTACACTGTACACTATGGAGAAACGAAACATAAGACATATTATAACGGTCTGCTTTCATAGAAAATGCGGGTAATGAAACGAATCATGAAAGGCGTCCTTTCAGCATACAACCACTGCCGGTTGGCCTCCAAGGAAGCCGCCACCGTAATGACATTTGAGCGGTTCGCCCACTATGCCGAGCAAGTCTCAGCATCGGGTGGAGCTTTACTGAACGATCTGCAGTTGCATTCTTCCAGCACAGATTTTACAATCTGGGAAGCTGAAAGGTTAAAATCTGTCGGACATAAAATTGGTGAGCAAAGATACAGTGTTGCTCAAGGTTTACCGTTAGCTTTCGCCTTAGATGACCGAAGCAGTGAGAAGATTTTGATCATAATACTATATTATACCCGACCGAATCAGATCAATTATCAACATATGCTTTGTTTCTGGATTCATTACATCTGTGTTAAATAGGCAAATTCTTCGCGGCTAGCAGTTTGCTGACGACTAACATGAAGTCCTACCGTCAAAAAGACGCCGAAGCGGCAATTAAGGAGCGAGCCGAAGACGTCAAAGATTCACTGATTCATTTTCTGGACACGGCAAAGATGTTAACAGCCATGGACAACGATGCGTCCAGCATGAAGCTACACTGGAGGGATCTCGAACGGCACTGCAGTGATGTTCGGATTTGCCTACTATACCTCCATACATGCATAGAATACCTAGTGCCGGGCTTTATGGATTGCTCGGACGTTTTGTTTGACATTGAATCCCTGTTACATTTAGACTGGGACAAACTAACCGATTTGGCTGATCCGGAAAGACCCCTGGCTGACTTTTGTATCTACCTCTTTGACGTGTCTCAGGTGCGTTTAAAGTTCACTGCATTAACGGTGTTTAAAATTAAGACGTTTGTTCGCTGGTGAGGAATGCATAAGCCGCTTGTTTACCGAAAAACGATACGAAAAATGCGTCTGCATAAACACATGACGGAGATCTTCTGCTTGCTCGTAATGTAAGCAATTATTCGTTTTCTCTTGCATGTTATAGATGCAAAAGATCTTGGACAAGATTGCCGTGGTTACGATGCGGCAGAACAAAGAAACGGTCTATGCGCTCGGCCGACTGATCATCCAGCTGGACAGCCACCGACGCTTTCTGCAACTGGAAGTATGTGGCCTCGCTTCCAAAACAGTCAACGTGGATGACCGCGAAAGGCTGTTTGAAGGACTTCGCAAAATTCTTGACCTGGTGTCGATCCTACTGCGTAACTGCTGCTTGTACACTGAGAATCGCCCAGTCGGCAAAGATGCGATGACTCTGAAGTCTATGACGCAGAGACTGGCCATTGAAACGCATACCAAAGCAATGAACGCTGATCTGGAATCACTGTATAGAATGCACCAGGAACTCAGAGAAAATAACGGCTACAAAGTAAAACGACGGCATCTGAAAATCTTCTTTATTATGCGTGTAGGCTGGCTGTGATTTAGGTGACAGGAATGAAAGCAGACAACACACCCGCAGTCGTCTGGCCAAAGATGATTAATAAACTGCCAACAGAGGTCTTCAGGACCATTTCTCAGATACGCGAAGAAAGCACCGAGGTTCCATATAACCTTACGATGCCGGAGCTGGAAGATGATCTAACTGATATAAATCGGACCTTGCGGAAATTTAGGCTAGTGGTGGAAGGATCGGTTTGTTTGCCTACGCCAGATCAGTATTTCACTGGTACGCAGCTCCTGGACGAGATCAATGCTTCCCGAAGAACCGTACAGCAGACGATGCAAACCAAGAAACCGATAGTGAGCTCCTTGTTCCTTATTTAGCTTATTATCAGAACATTTTCACGTTAACGTTTTGACTTTCAGAACGTTGGCCAGTCTTCCTACATCAGCGACGCTGTTGTGGAACGCCTATTCAATGCATGTCAGATATCGGCTTTTAGTTGCTGGGTACCACGAGCGCGGATGCGGATCCTGAAATCAGGCCTGAACGCGGCTGAATGCTATGCTGATCTGTTGAAACTCAGAGCCGAAAACGTATGAATTTTTCGTTAATAAAACACTGGAATTGTCGCCGCACCAATGACGTTTTTGTACAGGAGTTCCAGTCGCCTAATGGCGGTCCTCAGCACTCCGCTCTGGAAGCTTTATGTGTCGCCATTGAGAGCAGCCTAAAGCAAATTGCAAGTGAAGCACATAACGTGACGAGCGATGCGCCCAAACAAAGCGCCCTTGGGAAAGCGTTTTCTTCTCGATTGTGATGAATGTGATCGATGATCATGTAAGCTTGAAGACGAGCAATTAAATACGTAAACACACATTATCACAGCATAAAACGTGAACTCGTGTGCTAGCTTCTGTTCACAGTTTGACACAGATGGCAAACAGTGGTTTTAGTGATCTGTTAAGTAGTCTTACAAGTGCACCTGAGGAGCTGCTTTGTGTGAGTTTTATACTTCCGGTTAAAAAACTACATTGTCCGGACAGAAAGGTTCCGGAGCAATCTAGAATTAATAGTACCGTGATGTCCTGTCAGCATCCACTTATGTTGCACTCCGTTCATTAACCTGGCTCACATGTTCTGCGATACGCTTGTAATATGTATGTTTTGGTCCCGGTCCTTGGTTACAGGTGTTACCTCTTCTTCCGCGATTACGCCAAACTGTATTCCTTGTTGACTTGTAGTAGCTCTCAACGGCACGGCTCTCACTGAAACCCCCACAAATATTGCTACACAGCCAGGGTTACACACGATACTCACTAAATTAGTACAATCGACACGGATGAGTGATGGCACTGACACGCTATCCCGTGCAATTATTTTCCACTTCAGTCTGCAGAACCCAGTGGTGTCATTGCTGCGCAATGGCTCTGTCGTAAGTATCTCTTTGTGTACCTTTCTCCGCAAACATATGAGTACACGGTAGTTGTGGTACTTTACATATCGCTACAAAGTACGGGTACATAAAGTAAATCATTCACATATCGATACAACTACGCCATCCCGTTTCAGTTACTTGCATCTGTTCAGTGCTAGGCTGTCTAATCTTGTCCCTGTTAAAAAAATGATAAAACACTGCAGTATCCTCACTGCGCAAATACAGGTTATTTATCACATAGTGTTATTACTGACCGTGGCGCATTATAGCGACTGTGTTCATAACCCAAAAATTAACTTTGTTTCGGTGATGATGGGCGCAGAGGGTCGTGGTGGATACCTAGAAAGAGTACCGACGCTGGATCTCTTAGTGTCACATTTACGTAAGCATGACTCTCTATTTGCCAATGCCGTTCATATTCCCATGCGGTACGATAAAAGCCTGGAAAATAATATGTCGAGTGTCCCGTCTTTTCTACGGGATACCACCGGAGTGCCCTGTGAAGGACCCAGGAATAATATCCAGAGCTTCTTTTGGCCGTTCTATTACCATAATGAAGGCATATTTAATGCTTCATGGGATAGGGAAGTCACGATACTTATGGCTTCAGGACCAGGTGCGGTTAGATCTCAGGCTTCCGAACTTTCTGAACAATCGCATTCTGGAGATACTTCGACACGAAAAGCATTTCTGTCACTCACACTTTACGCACAACCATTTCTGCCGCCCTGTGTGGAAGTGCTACCTGTTAGGATCTGGAAGCGATAACAGCTTCGAACGAATCCAGCATGCATACCTGCCACGCAGGTTTTAATTCTTTTAGCATTTCAATCAAATCTAGTAACGCTTACCGTTATACAAACGCTTTTTCAGTTTTGCAATGTTGAACGCGTCAGTTTTTATAAGAATTGGTTAACCAGTAAGCTTACACAGGAGGTGGCTGAAATGCTTGTGCGTAAAGTGTGAGTGACAGAAAAGTGTTTCGCGTCGAGGTAGCTACAGAAGATTAACCCTGATGTGTCGTGTATAGCTTGTCGATGTTTATTCTTCTTTTGTAGCGTGTAGGGATGCAATCATGGAAATGGCGTATATTGCATCAGGCAAGTCAAATCTATCACTGCGAGCCCAAAGTAACATGGGTTCAACTGCATTATAGGAATCAACGCCCCGATGCTGATCGTCGCTCCAGACATCCGCCTAGCCAATATCCGCCGTTTCCCCAATGTACTCAGCGTGTTTTCAATGCCAGATATGCTGTTTGTAGCCACATTATCTGCCATGGCCAAGAAGTACTCATGGGGCAGCGTTACCGTGCTGTGTGATCCAGCACCGGCTGCGAAGGGCTCGTTTTACGATATCATGTGCATGTCACTTCCAGCGTACTTGGCCCAGTTGCACAGCAGTGTCCTGATGGTTGTCAACTGGGTTCCTTTGGATGGGAAGAATAACAGTTTCAGCGAAGCTTTACTAATATCCCAGCAAAGAAGAGGTAAAGTTCGGTCTACAATTCTATTCGCAGACCTCTAATCGTATCTTCTTACGCTTTAGTGACGCTTTTGTCGTTCGCTCCGGCCATCATTCGCAAGTTTATGGTACTATGATAAAATATGCTTCTATGTTAAGATTTCGCCATTTGTTTTGGTTTGAGGTCGCGGCTTTGAAGGAGGGACTGACAAAGGGCGATTATGTAAGATGCACCTTACTGCTGTTTAACCATATTGCACATATTGGCTCCTGCAGGTCTTTGTTGCCTTTCAAATTATCGCGACCCCAGCCACCAACGACATATTTAACGAAGCAATTGCGGATGATGACGTTAACAAAGTACTGCAGCCGAAGCACGTGTGCAGATGAACCTGGGCTACTGTTCTACTCGTATACACTGCTACTGGAATCATTTGAATCACTGCTCATCATTGCCGACGGTGCGGCCAGTCGGCCTTCTGCAGTGCAGTCATTCTTCGAGGAACTGGCCGAGCAATTCCGTGTCCGCAACAACTGGACCTTTGATCCACTGCACATGGTACTGGTGTGAAGTTCTGTTCCCAAATCCCAGCTGGCTCTTGATTTGATTGATCGTTGCAGAATATCGCGGATCCCCTGTGGCAGTATGAGTTGTTTGAGATATTTGCGCAGGTGTCTGTCTGCATAACATTTCATAGCGCCACAACAGTAAAAGATTGTTCTGCAGGTTTTCCTGGAACTGAGAGATCAGCTGCGGTTTATGACAGGCCGTGACTTCATCCAGACATTTCTTAACAGATCTTACCATTTGCCAACCAAAACAATGACAATAGATGCGTCCGGAGCCGTGCGTAATGTAGTATCGATAAGACAGTTTGACGACCATCTTGGACGGTTCGAAGTAAGTAATCATGTCGAAAAACGGTAAAATATTGGACAAAATGTCTGCTGTACAGACAGCTATCACCTTCGACTCCTACACTCAGTTCTTGAATGATTCTTTGCTCAATTGGTTCGGCAATGGAAGTGCTTTACCATCTGACTTTCCTATATGCGGATTACATGGAGAAAAGTGCTGGTCTGCTGAGCTAGCAGGTACACATAAAGGTTATTGGCATCTGCCACGGTATGTTTGTCAAAACCTTTCAAAATCGAGCAGCGCAGACGATTGTTCTTCCGACTGTTACTGGACTTGTTGTCCTACTTGCTGGAATTATGGCTGCATTGGTCGTTGTTCGGTAAGTTACTCCCTCGATGGTCGGCAGTAAATACCCGCTTACGATTACATTCTGGACTGGGGTTTCACACAGAACGAGACTTCATCGTGAGCGAACAGCAAAATTGTTCCATGATTATGACCTGATACAGCCAGGGCTTGCGGAGGAATTCGACTCGCAACATCTGGGAATGGCCGTTTCATTTAATAACAAACAATTCCAAGCGAAATACTTGCGAACGAACGCAACGAGAAACAGTCTACTGAAAAACCAAAAGTTTTGTCGGACCTTGTTTATGGTAAGGTCGAGTCTTCTGTGCAGAAGGGCGCGTTAAACGGCTGTCGTTACAGGTGGCCGACATTCGCAGCCGATACATTGCAGATTTCTGTGGCATTCTGTTTCAAGCGAGCAAATGCTACCTGATGTACGAAGCGTGTGAAAAAGGGACTTTACGGGAATTTTTACAACACAGTACTTACTGTGCTGATATGGAGATGAGAGTGTACTGGATGACAAACCTAATCGGTGTAAGTAACTTCGCTTCGGCTAACTGCCATAATGCCAGTTGTACGTCCGTCTTTAGGCGCTACTCTACATTCATAAATCTCCATTGAAATATCATGGAATGATCTCGTCCGATGCCTGCGTTGTGGACTCGCGTTACACCGTCAAGGTAACACTTACCGGATACGTGCAGTTGCAAGATTTAGCATGCAACCAAAAGCTCGAGTCTGGACCATGCGACACATACCAAATGGGACTAATTTTTGCGGAACTGTTTGGGATTGCGACGGTAATGTCTGTAAGTACCGGTTTTATGGGGTCCTCAGAAGAAACAGACAGACAGCGGCTGTGACAACAGGATATACAGTTACCAGACTTTGTGGAATTTAGGGTTCGGGTAACCTTACAACCATCAGCAAGACAGCAATATCATCGCAAATCTGGACCTTTGTCCAC
>JAQGAU010005463.1:0-10255 GCA_034698045.1 Paramacrobiotus richtersi
AATCACCCAAGATCTAGCCAACCTAGCGAAACGGCTGATGGGAAGATAATGCGCTCAAAATGGGAGAGATATGGGAAGAGTTGATTTATAATAATCATAATGAAATCATTCTTTCTGTCATGCAACCTGGACCCATGCTGCAATTATTGTCTGTCGTACCGATTGGTGTTTCTGTTCGTACGCGCTGTATGCTATAGCGGTTTGTAAATTATTACTGACTGTCAGTGCGATCGGTATGTACGGTACAGTTGTACGTACGACCGCAATGCATTTGCTGTAAGAACGGTATGTCCGTTTTGTCAAAGCTGCCCTGTCTGTTATTGTTGATTGTAAACAACGTATGTACTGACTGTTGTTGTTGTTTACCACTGTTGGAGCCATTTCGCTCTTCATACCGTCAGACGCCGAACATCCAGTTTAGTCATATCCACGTGTTCGAGCTCATCACCGCGGTAAAGTGCGGACTGTCCGGCAATACGGGGATCCTCGGCTTGAACCTCCTTTAAAAGCTGCAACCTGTGCAATAGCGTAAACGACATGTAGGAAGGTTAGTTCTATTTATATCTTTTCTCGTTTATTTCAAGTAGCAGCCGCCATTCTGATAGTACTGAGCAGCATCGCCAAACTCGGTCACAGACGCGAATGACACATTCTGGCAGATTCTGCAAGCTCGCAGCAATACATTTCTGATCAAGTTTCCATCGGTAGGGAATATGACTCAAAACCTATTTTCAAGGGCGTCCCAACTGAATTAATTTTAATAATATTATAGCAATGACCGGAAAGCCAAGCAGCCCTAAGTCCACGAAAGCGAGTAGGACTTCTAAAGCTGGAGATGCCTCTTTGTTTTAGTGCTAGTTGTCTCGTAGTCGTAGAATAATGCAACGCGACACCCGCATAAAGTTAGCGTTTTACCGAATAATTATGATACTTCTCAAATAAACGAATTTTCAAAAACGAATATTGCTGCGCAGTAGCATGACCGCGATTCTTCTATTATTTCTGAAAGGGATTTCCCGCATGCCGCATACTACAGGCGTAACAATCAGCTGTACTTCACTGTAATACCTTCAAGGAGTACGTATGAGAGCCAGCACTTACAAGCAACAGATTTCTGCCGGTTCCTTCGGCGAGCCATTGAGAAAATTCCTCCAGGTTCGTTTCTGGGGCATTGGAGTCCAGCATCTCCCACAAGTCTGCCTCGAGAGTTGGTGAGGCTACTTGCACTGATCCTTTACGAATCGGAAGAACCGCGCCCTCACCATCATCTGTCAGGTCCTCAGAACTGAAAGTGCAGTCTTTCCACACCACCCAATCACAAACCAACGCACAGTTCGTACACATTTCTGCCATTTCCTCAGCACCGTACTGGACAGACTCACTAAACAGACACCAGCGATACCCAGAGATGACCAAATTGAGTTTTCCAGCACATGGCAGATCGAAAAATCGTGCTACATCCGCAATCATGTCCAGCACCTTTCCAGCGTGTTGATCCTCTCGGTTAGGTTCATGATTGTCGTTGCTCACAACAATCAACCACTTCGTATTTTCGGTTACAAGGTTCGTCAGGGCCAACACGACGCACTGTAGTGTATCCCAAGCCGACCACTTGAACGGGCAATCGTAACGATAATTTGGAGACACCCAAACGTCCGTGAAAAGAACGTCCGTGCTCAGGATAGCATCCCACTGGGCAGACACGCGACACAGCCGCACACGATCCACCGATTCTAAATACTGGAAGGTCTCCGCAAGGAGGTCCAGTGGTAAGTAGCGGAACGGCATAGATGCTGTCTCCTCGTCATCTGGCAGTACAGTCATCGGGGCCCTGGTGAAGAATTCGCCAGACCACACCAACCCTTTCTTCAAACAGTGCTCCATGCGTTCCACCATCGAGTCCAGGCATTTCTTCTGGAAAGTGCGCAAGGTCACAATCGGATTTCATTGCAGTAATATTGTTATGGAGATACCGCATCTCCACAGTCGTACTGACAAAAAAGGACCCAAACATATTCGCAAAAATGGATGTTCATCTCTAAGTAATTGTGCCAAATGTACTTCGAAGTATAGATATCGATACCAGGGTATTTGTTTTCAAGGGACGGAAAATAATTACACATTTGCGAAGTTATTAATTTTGTGCGCAAGATAGCGTAACATGGCGGCGACGAGAATCTGAATCGTAATTTTGTCGATTCTTCCCTCATAGACTGCTATATTGTGAAGCCAGCTTACGCATTATAATAACTGCAAAAATTCATAATTATTCACAGACCACAGCCTCACTTTCGAAACGATATCCTGTTAAAGCAATATTAGGCACAATTTATTAGGCATGAATCATGCGTACGGAATTCGGCAAAATAAGATATCATGGCATAATCTCTTATTCTGCCGAATACCGTATAGCGGATCGGGCCCTGCCAAAAGCAGGTCGGCGGTCTTCTACAGTACGAGAAAAATGAACTTTCCGTAAAGCATTGTGGAATTAATTACCAACTGTTCTTCGGCAGAAGACGTACCAGGTTAACAGGTGGACGGTCCAGGAACTCGAAACCTTGATTTGCCAAGTGAGGCGGTACCGTTTCTCTCTGGCGCCACAGGTACTCGACATTTCCATTGCGAATGCGCATCGCATGCGCCCACTTCGCTCTCTGCAAAATCCGATAGCACATGTTCCACAACATCGAGGAATCGGTGAATGAAGACGCATAGCAGTCTGGCACGGCGCACGATCCAGTTTCGAAATAGTCTTTTTTGACTGTTCGATTATGGATCGGAACGATACGGATTTGCGATGTGTGAACAATTCCATTGCTCGTAACACCTTTCAGCCGGAACTTCACCTGGACCAATTCGCAGGGATGAAAGAGTAAATCATTCTCCAAACATTCGGCAGGATACCAAGAGAAGGGCCGGTCGTTGTTGATTCGCAACAGCACCTGGATCTTGTCAGACTTCCCAATAGCGAGGCGATAATATGATTCCTTCCACCAGTGACAATGGAACAGCCTGGGATATTCCACGAAACGAGGCGGCTGTCCCTTACAAAAAAAATCAACAAGGACTCCGTTCTCGGCCTTGTCGACTACCATCCCACACTGAAGAAGTCCTTTGTCATCTAGCACGTCAACCATGTTCGTGAACCCAAATTCCTCCATGAAATACGTTCGTGCAAATGTTAAATATCGAATGCTAATCATCGTCATGATTACAGCTGCTTCGAACTGTCTTGCATAATAAACATGCCAGAGTGCAGACTGGCACCTCGTTTACAAAATCGAATGAAAATCAACCGAAATTTACAGTGCTGTTCTGCTTTGTACTGAAGCTACGCCACGAATTTGAGCCTCGAAAATCTGATACACATGTGACCAGCACGAGCTTTCGATATTAAAGTTTGCCCTATGCGATCAAGATCCGGTTTGGCGCCTGGCTCAGACGCTATGCTATACCCGGATCTTGATCGCATAGGGCAAAGTTTCTGTCTCATTTCATCCCTGCCAGATTCTCCTCAGGGGTTTGGCCTAACCCGGGCACTATGTACTTAAGTTGTTTCCATTGTAAGGGATGTTGATTTGTTGTCAGCGCGCAAATCAGCAACTTTGTGAATAATTTTAAATGTTGAAAATTCATGTAACTGAAAGATGTCACATGCTGCTGCATCCATACGCCGACGTAAGAGATGCTGAATGCGTGCGATATCACGGGTACAGCAGCAGACGTAATACCGGGACATATGTATCTGTGCCCTTCAGCTGATATGGAATACTATTATAGGATAAATCGATGGACATACAAGTAGCTTTTCTTTTTGTACTATGACCTTCTGGTCCTGTAATTGAAGCTGCCCGATTTCAGAGTAGCTACTCTAAGTGGATGCGTCGGTCGGTGCGTGAGCGATGAACAATCGACTGGACTATCGGCAGTAGCTGCAAAACAAAGTGCTCGTCTTGAGAAAATTTTTGTAAACTTCCCAGAATGATCATCGAGCTGCAAGAGATATTTTTTTTTGTTCTGCCGCTCTGGAGTATTTATGAAATAATTATCTCAGCAAATACCCAGATTTCGGCTCTTTACCTTCCCATTTTGTATAAGCAATAAATCTGCATTAAGCACGTGTTTCTAGCACCATCAGCCAACTTCTTGTTTTTCTGCAACAGAATTACTTTTTGGTAATCCAAATTTGCACTGCTCCTGGCCGTATTCTCAGTTCCGGCTTTAGCGGCTGGTTTGAAGATTGGTAAAAATTAAGGGGCGATACAATGTTTGTGACCATGTTGACGAAAGGAGGTTGTCTACAGAGTTCAAACAGGAGTACTGAAAAGTGGTTATACTGTAATATTAATTACACTGGTTTGGTTGGATAAGTTTTACGCAGCTAGTTTACTATAGTCCAATAAGAAATGTTTTACTTTAGTCCAAGCTGCGCTGCGGACGCTAACCTCCTTGATGTACGTATCACCGGATATGATCGGATTAAGAGCTCGAGCACGTATCAACAATGTCTGTGTACGTTACGTGTAATTGTCTGTGTACGTTACGAGTAATTGTCTGTTTAAGTGCTACAACAGTGTCATCATATATGTGAAAAATACTGGAATTCCCTTTACACTATGGTTGGGTATATGGCTCAAGTTGCGCTTTAACAAATCGATCGCAAGTTCATCCCGGAAGTCCATTAATTGTGCAATTCCGCCGTCGGAAAAGTTACCGGGCAGGTCATTCAGGTCTAGTGGAGATTGTTCCTTACCGGAAAACGGCGAATTGTTGGAGTGAATAGAAACTCATAATTCCAATCCAAATGAATGGTTTGTGTCAATCAGATCAATCTCGCGCAAACTCCATACGACCCAGATTCGATGCCAGTTGCCAATACGTAATGTGGTCTTTTTTCAGCCCTCTAGTTGACTAACAACGACTGCAATTTTGCGTGACGCATCCGCATGACTTCCTTTCCTTGGAAATTTAAAGTTTCTGTAATTTTACATTCACGTCGAGCAGTGGCAGATATGCGAGTCTAAACGTGCTTGACTCGACCGACTGCTTTGAAAGAACGTTACGCGCGCGGTGAGATTCAAACTGATTCCCACATTTGAAGTGTGTGAAGACAACCGAATTCGAAGATTTCATAAAAAACAACACGGACATTGTTCATCAAAGTATCGGAAGCAGTTTTTACTATATTCAATTGTTACTTCAGAAAACTAAGACTCAATAACAATTACATCCATTCCTCCATCCATTTCATGAGAGAAAAACCAAAAAATACAACATATACCGTAATGAACAGTAAGAGTGTCTAGCCACAAGGACAAGTAAACAGTTTATGAAAAGAGGCTCATTTCAAGGGCATGAATGATATCGCTAAATAAGACCGTTACCAGATTTACACGGCAATATGGATGAGACGGAATTATCAGAACCCTTACCATAAGACCAGATGGCAAAATTATTGTCTTTGCTATGTGTGCATATGTTAACATAAGCTAAACCCGGCAGCAGCGTTTAAATCTCATCATATCGGATCCAAATTGTCGGTTTATCACTTGCATCTGGCTACTCATCGTTTACGGCTGGAGTCAACGTGCTAACTGGATTCGTCTAGTGAACGTTTAACGCCACGGCCAATCTTCCTCGCCATTTCTGCGGACAGCGTCCACTGCGCCAGCCTAGTCAGACGCCGAACATCCAGTTTAGCCACCTCCATATGTTCAAGCTCATCGCCTCGGTACAGCGCGGACTGTCCTACAATACGGGGATCCGGAGCTTGAACGTCCTCTAAAAGCTGCAACGTGTGACAATAGTCAGCATAAGAGCACTTTTAACATAATCAGAATAGCCGTATTTATGTCTCTATTCGCCCATTTTATGCAGCAGGCGTTTATTCCCCAGATAGTATCGCTGAAACCCGATCACAACAGCGATTAATCTTTTTTTGCTTTACGAAGTAACCTTCTGGCCCCGAACGTTCTGGTGAATTCTGTATCTCGCAGCAGTACCTGTATAACCGGGGTTGCCATTGCTATGAAACATGACTCTAAAGCCGAAACCTACTTTCAAAGCTACTTTCTGCAGTGCTCAATGCAGTCATCTTGATACAGCAGTAAACGAAAAACCCAAGTACTGCAGACACAAGTCTGCCATGGTAAAAGCGCGTAGTCTAACTTTTGAAAATTGGAGATAATCTGTGTGTCTCAGTCGTAGCTATCTAGGCTCGTTTATAATGTCTGAACGGCAGTTCCAGTAAACCGCATATTACAGATTTAATAAGCTGTACAGCACTATGATATCTTCACAAAATTAACATGAAACCGTAGAAGTATCAACGCGAGCACTTACACCCAAAACTGATTCGGTGCCGGTTCCTCGGGCCAGCCACTGAGAAAGTTCCTCCATGTTCGTTTCTGGAGCATTGCTGTTCAGCATCTCCTGCAGGTCTGCCTCGAGGGTTGGTGAGGTAACTTGAACTGACCCTTTGCGAATCGGAAGAACTGCGCTCTCATTTGGCAATTCCTCAAAACTAAAAGTGCAGTCTCTCCACACTACCGAGTCCGAGTGAATACCAGGACACGTCATGATGGCAGATGCCTAAGCCTTAGATTGTTATAGAAATTAAGCGAACTCGCTCACAAAATCGAATGAAATCGACTGGAATTTCCAGTCATGTTCTGATTCTGACTAAAGCAACGCCACCGATTTGTGCGACAAAAATCTGATATCTGATAAGTACAAATGCAACCAGCACCCATCGCCTTGGGGCGAGAAAAGTATGTGACTGCGAGATGCGCGGGTGCTATATTCTCAAACTGTCGCAATAGCCCCCGCTCGGGATGGATATTTCTTGAATATTCATTTATGTCACGAGTGGCTTGCGTCCGTTAAAAGTGGCACACTCAACACTGCTTAATAGACCGAGAAAATACTTACTGTACTTAACGGCCTCGAATTATGTTTTGACTTGATGGTTCGAAAGAGAAGCTTAGGAAACTAAGGAAAGTAATGGTTGTTGTGGTTTTTTTCTCTGCTTTTTAACAACACTGTGCCACTTTTGAATTTTGATGATGGTGGAACTTCCACCACCGTGGAAGCAATTTCCAGAAAGTGTCCATGACAAAGACGCTTGCTTACAAAAGATCCATCATAAGATACCGTTGCGACAAGGTAGTTGTGCACTTGTGGGTATTTCACCCGTTTGATTTTCCAACGAACGGAAGTAATAATGTATGCCCGTATTGCGGGCACAGTGACACAGCCTCAAACGTTACCGGTAAATTTATGGTTTCGGCCATACATACCGGTATGCCCTTTTCTTTAAACCAAACCGTTAACCATATAAAACAGTACTGCTTTTGTAAATAAGTAAACATTGTAAACGAATTGACCGGTTGAACACTCGACTGCACTGTAAGTTCGAAAGCAAACCTGCTTTTATTTGTTCCGCTTACAGCCGGCTGCGTAAGTCGTTACCACATCTTACTCGCGACATAGTACAGTTACTGCAAAGGACTTCGTGGTCGTGTGATGACCCCCACAGACCAAAGAAATACAAAGCTGTCGACATTTGCAATAATGAAACAGAAAAGGCCATGAAACCACAGCTGGTTGTTTCCCAGTAAATGATTTGAGTACATAAAGAATCAAAACTAAAACACGACTGTAACATCACGACATCGTTACTAATTCGTCAGTGCATTTTCTTATACATTTCCTGATGGAGAAAACTATCGAATCCTACAATGTTGTCCACAGCAGCGTCACATGTTATCGTCGGCGAGCGATTCACTCCCAACACGATGCCCACCTTCGTCGCCCTTATCAGAGACTTTGCAGACAAAGCTGGAAACATCCTCGTCACTGGCGCTATCCAAAGGACGCTTGATGCCCTTGGACCTGTTTGCTATTCTGGCAGAGAGGGCCCACAGCGTCAGCCTAGTCAGACGTCGAACGTTCAGCTTCTTTTCCACAAGACTTTTTCGTGCCACCTCATCGTCTCGGTACATTTCGGACTCGGCAGTTATACGCGGATCCGAAAACTGAAACTCCTCCAATGCCTGCAACGATTTCTGATAATGAACAACCGAGATTTATTCTTTACGGAAAAAAGAGCAGCCTCGTTCTTTATCAACCGCGATACTGTGCATACTGCCGGAGCAAGTCAGCAATATTAAGGTATGTTATGCAGTCTGTAGGACTTTGAGCACGTACCCATTGCACATCCCAGTTATAGACCCGTTGAGTCTGCCTGCGAGAAATCTCCTTCGCGTTTGTTTCCGGGGCACTGATGTCTAATATCTCCCACAGATCTGCCCGCAGAGTTGGAGAAGCTGGCCTGATCGATCCTTTGCGAACGGGAAGGAGGGGATCAACAAAACTGGACTGAAACGTACAGCTATTCCACACCAGTAAATCGCACACGGATGCTAACTTCTCGCATAAAGCTGCCATCTTTCCCACACCGTCCGGCACATCATCATATTGCAGATACCATCGATACTGTGAGATGACGAAGTTCAACTTCCCAGTCCACGGCAATTTGAAATACCGGGTCACATCCGCGATCAAACGTAGCGGTTCTTCAACGAACTGATCTTTGCTTAGAGGCGAACAGCGATCGCCACTGCCTTCAATAATCATCCACTTGGTAGACTTGTTCATGAGAGTAGTCATGACTAGCACGACGGCATACGAAGTCTCCAAAACAGGCCACTTGAACGGGCAATCGTAGAGATACTTGAGGCACACCCAGACATCCACAAACAAAGCCTCCATGGTCAAAACACGGTTCCAGAGTGTGCACACGCGTCGCTGTCGGACGCGGTCCAGAGAGTCAAAGAACTGAAAGATGTCACCCAGGAGGTTAACGGGTAAGGATCGTAAGCACGGAACCGCGATAGGTGATGATTTGTCGTCCGGAAGCGGCGTGACTGGAGCGCGAGTAAAAAATCTGCCAGTCCAGACCAGTCCGTTCTCCAAAGCAAAGGTTTGGCGCTGCGCCACCAGGTCCAGGCATTGCTCCTGGGAAAGGATAAGACTTGACTCATGAGAACTCATGGGATTACCGTTCTCCCGTATCTGGGGTGGTTCGAAATTCTTAACCTTGTTCCATTATCTATAGTTATACTTTGAGCAATTTCTTGACTGACTGTACTAATTTCTTGATTTTCTGTGCTGCTCTAATGATCTCTTGTTTTCAGACTACTTTTTCTCCATTTCTGTTCCTTCGATCTCCGTTGCTCCAACGCCTGTTTTCCTGTTTTCTTTCTTGAACTGTAGTAATTTGCACTTCATGATTGCTGTTTGCAATATGCCGAATTATGTCTGACGCCCAGAGGGGACGTTGTCCCGTTACGGAATTTAACGGAAAGACAATAAACCAACCATTAACAAGAGCAGCTATGATTCCTCATTTCAAGCCAAGAAAAACGTTCCTGTTAACTAACTTATATCAGTCCAGGTAATTTCTGATGACCCAGGAAAACTAAAGACTTACCAGATAATGTAGCCCGCTCCGACCACCGCGCATGAGATACTGCACATGTCTGTTGCGGATGCGAACGGGATACAGGCTGCTCGTAGTGCATACAACCCTTTTAAATATCTTCCACGACGACGATCCGTCAGAGGACAGTGATGCATACCGATCCAATAGGGGCCAGGAATCAAGTTCGAAGCTATGTTTCTGGACAATTCGTCTATCGTCGGGGACATTCCTGATTTGGGATGTGTGCACAATCTCCCTCGTGACAGAGCCTTCCAGCTCGAGCTCCACTTCAACCAGTCGAGGCGGGTACAAGAAGGTATCGGTGTCCGGAAGCTTTGCAGCAACCCAGATGAAGGGAAGGCTGTTGCTAACACGTACGAGTACCTGGGCTCTGTCAGTGTTTTGGATTTGGTCACCGAAGGAACAGCGGGACAGGTCGCCATACTGCACGAGACGAGGCGGCTGTCCCTTGCAAAAGAAGTCGACGAGGACCCCTTTTCTGGTTATATCGACCACCATTCCCATTTGAAGGCCTTGGCTGTCTGGTACTTTTACTTCCACGATATCTTCCCAGTCAAAGCCATCCGCAAAATACTTCGCGAACGACAAAAACCGTATGCTTGGGCGCGCCATGCTCAACAGGTCTTCGAATCAAATCGCCAAATCAATTTTCGTACGACTAAACTCACTAAAGGACTACAGGATTATATTTTGGGTAACAGACTAATCAAGCACGAAGAATTGAAAATTCTTGAACCAAAAGCTTAC
>JAQGAU010005464.1:0-10254 GCA_034698045.1 Paramacrobiotus richtersi
ATGTAACGCTCGGCTTGGCACGAGCTATGACGGACAAGTTGCACTAATCGGCTTAGCGTTGTTTCTGCTGTACATGTGCTATTGCTATCACTGACGTTTCTTGATCGGTGATTTGTCTGCAACTGATTGTGAGAAGAAATAAGCAAAAAAAGAGTTTTAATACTTGACTGTTATCGTTCATTTCTGTTCAAATTTCTTGATGGCGTTATATGTTTTCTACGGACAGAGCACTACAGAGCAAAGATTACCATATTTTTTTCATAGAACGGTACAATGTATGTATGTACAGATTAATGCCATTTTGGTAAAAGAACAGGCCATGATATACAGACAACATTATCTGAATTATCTGAAACGAATAGGGGCATTTCAGTGCTTAGTGCATGGTATATTCACACTGTTTCATATGTGCTGTACTATTTCTTACGCAGCAAAATAATTATAGCCATCAAATTCAGAATTACAAGTGTTTTAGTCTGTGAAACCAACAACCACCACAACCATCTCTAGAATCTTTGCACGGAAATTGCCTTTTCCTACAATTAATAACCTTGAGACAATACGATGCAGCAATTGTAGTAACAGCGAACTTACACTTTACAGTGAACATCGCATCGACGATTTTATACACACTTTTACGGTTTCTCCTCGTTGGGGAATCACAACACAAACGACGTATAACAGTACACGGTCATCATGCATTCACGATCAAGCACTTTTTTTATGAGCGGTAATTTAGAATGTTAATCGACAATACACAAAGCATTCCATCTGTGCACGTAGAAACCTCTGTATGCATAACGCTGTTTCACGCCTGACAGGTGAAAACAAGCACCAGTCATAAGTTGTCCATTCAAACAAATGAAACTGTTTATTTCCCAGCTACAACGGGATTTAATGTTATTACCTTAAAGCTGGGTGTTGCACTTTCCGATCAACTAAACGCAGATTAGTCTTGCAGCTTTCTTTAGCATTCCTAGTCAAAATACAGGCATGGCAGGTTTCTGGATTCCGATGTGTTGTTGTTGGATGTGTTTGGTGCTGTTTTCTGGTAAAGTGACCATGGTTAATGTGACGGAACGCCTCATAATGTAAAATAATCGGATTACACTGACCTTCAATTTCATTAGGGGGAAATGCGCTGGACTGCCACTTTTCCATGGAGATCACTCTTGGTAGTAGCTTTATGGGGTCATCTACTTCAACCTGCCCACAGAATGAAATGTGTTGGAAACAAAAGTCCACAACTGCATCCGGTACGTGGTTTGAGTTTTAACTTTAAAGATTGAAACTTCAAACTTGAGAAGTGCTCACAGCTTCTGTCAGCTGTGATTTGTAAACTAGCAATCTTTACACACAGATCCCCTACTGTCTAAAGCATAGTGACAGTTTTTGGAACTTATAGAAAGACTACATACAAAAAAAACGAGTTTAATTTACAACCTGAATAATTTTTATACGACTGTCAATCGGAATTACAAACAGTCACACTTGGAATTTTTGTTTCAGCAACTACTATTAGGAAAGGATGCAAATGGCCCAGCAAGGGCACTACGGGATGCATTGTGACGGGTGGAACAGAAGAATGCTTTTGTAATACAGACTTTTGCAACGGAGGTAGCAGCGCAAAAGTCAACTTCGCTGGCTTGCTTTTCACTGTGATGATTAGTGCATACATCTCTGGCAAATAGTACTGGTGATTTAATCTTGACACTCTGATATCATAATATATATATTATCATGTTGTGTTGGTACATTTCCGCATGAGCTCCATACCTTGTTCATTGACAACCTTAACTGTTTTACTGTATGTTTCGCTTTTCACCGGCATTTCACCGCAATGCGGGAAACCATGCGTTGAACAGTTGTTAATAAAAAAAGAATCCAGCCATTGTCGTGTAAAAGTGTAGGACAAAGAAGAATTTATCGATAGCGTACAAATGATACAATCTGCCGTCATCGTGACAATGTCTTCGGAATAACACTGTGATTAACGCGAGTTACACTCACAAGGCCTCGGCACGACAAATTAAACGCGGAAAATTTCGGCTCTTTTTTTATAATTACAACTAATTATGTAACTAATTAAAAAATTCAGTTTGAGTCTGGACGAGTCCGAGAAGCCGCACGAGGAAATCCCAAAAATGGGAAGTTGCGATGTCGCCAGTGCTACCGCCCTTGTAGGTGAACAGAGATATCACTTCCTGTATTGACTATGCCATGTAGAACAATTTATGTCAACGCAGGCTGTTGCGCAGCAAATTCCATTACCGCCATACTCCAGCATAGGCGAATGCCCATCTTTGGGATTTCCTCCCGCGGCTACTCGGACTCGTCCAGACCCAAACTAAATTTTTTAATCTTACACAATTAGTTTTAATTATAGAAAAAGAGCCGCAATTTTTCGCGTTTAATTTGTCGTGCCGAGGCCTTGTCCGTTTCAAGCTGATATGCAAAATTTTGCCTCCAGTCTGTTGTTCGCTTTCTCCTTAGCGTGCTGGCAGTTCTTCGTAATATTCACACGCAGCATTACCAGTTAAAATACAGCAGTAGTGTTTCTATTACGAACGCTTTACGATCATACGCAAATTAGGGTATATGCGTCAAGTTTCTTGGCTATTCTCACTTGGCCTTTTCTGTATTCATTTTTATAAGTTAGTGCTCGATTAGTGAACATCTACTGGACGTTTCCGTCTGTTGTACGGCAGTATACGTCCAGCACGAATCGGCCTCGCTGCAAAAGACCCCGCCTGCCCCCAGACTGAAAGGCTTTTCCTCCTTTTTATTAGCCGTTGAACAGGCTAACAATGGAATGAGCCTTATCAGAAGTGAAGGTGTGGGGTTGCCGTTTCTCGTTACGGAACAATGTGGAGATTCCGCCTTCTCGCGTTCACAGTCGCTTTTATGCCGTTTGATGAAACATTACGGATGCAAGCTCTTCGATACTACATCGGGAATGACAAGCGATTTACCGTATTCGATCGAATCGGCAGCCGCATGTCAAACTACAAAGAGCGGATATACGGAACTATGATTACAAACAAATACTGCATGATGGTGTGCACATACCGTTGTGCGCATAACAGATCTACCAGATGATCTGTATGATAAACAATATTCAAGGCTGACGAATCATCCAGTAGATTGACATCATTTCTGACCACGAAGCATTTAATTTGCGGTACGCCAAACAGTAATGATAGCATCTTCTTCCGGAATACCACAGTACAGTACACAAAATTGTACCGTTTCCTTCCAATGCATCAGTGCCGGTAACATGGATACTTGGAATGTGCAGCGACTCCGAATTCGCTGGCTCCTGAAACTGGAACTGCGTATATTTACACGTCCAATGGCCAGAAGTATGTAGTTCTGCGAACGTTGTGCTTTCACATTAACTGCGTTGTCGGTACGTGCCGGTACGGTAGTGAAAATGAATAGTCTGCACATTGTACATGCGGCATGGCGATTAACGTTAAGTTATCACTGCAAATTGCCATCATAGACATAGAGTAAGTCACAGCCACATAATCTCCACGCCGAGTGGTCGAAGTGATACAAGGAGAGGTCATAGCACGTTTTGCTGCATGGTATCGGTTTTCTGTTGCTTTCGATCACCTACGCATTTCATTCGTTTTATCTAGCTTTTCGAGCATTTGAGTGTTTCATAAAGATTTGGCTGTTCGTTGTGGAAGTTTACATATGTCATGATGCTGGCCAAACTCTTCATGTTGCATTGCAATTCAAGTTCTGTCTGGGCTTCCACGATTTCGGTTGAACAGTCTAGTGAACCGGGACAACAGCTGTTTAGAAAATCGGCTGTAGAAGTATGGCATCAAAACTTTGGCATCGTCAGCGCTTATCGTACGTGCGGAGCCCGAGAACACAAGATATCGCAATTTTGTTTGGGGGAATCTCATAAAAAGGCCATCAACCATGCCGGTAAAAGAGATCAAGAAACCTGACATGTTTCTAACTTTCCGTTAATCCAGATCACTTTCTCGTTTTTACTGATCACTTTTGATGCTGATACGCTACAATAAGCAGCCATGAGAGTTCTCGGCGTTCTGATTATCTGCTCGGCAGGCAGTCTGCTGCTGTTCTCGGGTAAGCAATTAATTCTGAACTACTGTTAGTACAGTCACTACTCGCTTACTTCAATTTTTATTCCTCTCATAGTAACAGCGTGTTACGCACCAGTCAACTACATGTTTCCAAATGTTACGTATTAAAACATCCAATCTCATCTCGTTCATTATCATTACTCGGCTATGTCGGTCCGAATTCATAACATACTGTATGTTCAAAGAATGTACCGTCCAGTTTTCATTTTTCAACAGGCAGGAATGCATTACAATGCTACAGTGCTGACAGTATCAATGATGTTATTGCGGGGAAAAAAATCACATGCGCACATGATGGCGAAGTGTGCTACAAATACAGACTAACCTACGCAATATCAGGTACACAGCACATGTTATCTATAATAAGAGTAAAGACATATTATTGAAGTTTCATCCTTTTTGTAATTCCAGATGGCGTTACGAAGGGATGTACTTGGACCGAGAACGCAAAGACATGTAGGGTGACGGGCACCACAGAAGAATGCTACTGTAATGGAGAGCTTTGTAATGGCGGGAGCGGTCTCACGATCAACTTCTCCAGTATGCTTTACATCGTGGTCGCTGGAGCGGGTCTGCATTGGAAACTGCTGTAAAGCATCGCATATTAATAAACACTCAACTTTTATTACTGGGCTATGTACCGTAATAATAGACACGCGGCATAATATTCTAACGTAAGACTTGGTCGAGTACGAGCTTTCACGGAGAAGCTGTAATAATCGGATTAACGGTGCCTACCTATGTTGCATTAATGTGATGACTGATGCTTCTTGACCGGTTCATTATCAGCTTGAGAAGAAATAAATATATACATGTGAAATAAATAAACGTTACATTATAAAACTTAACCAATTTGGCTGTTATCTTTAATTTTGTATGAATGTTATGATGGCTGTGTCTATTTTCTATGCACTAATGTTTAAACAGCAAAAATTGCCACTTTTATTTCATACAACGTGTGCAACGGATTCGTAGTTGCAATTCGGCGAAAGTCAAAAAGCGTGCAAATAAAAGGTTTTATCTGAAAATGATACGGCATGTCAATGCTTATGCACTGTACTTTCATACGGATTCATTTACGTACGTATCATTTCTTAACCAACAAAATAATTATTACCATCGAAAGGGGAACTATAAGTATTTTAGTCAAGAAAGCCGAAAACTGACACACCCATATCTCTGGAACCTTGGTGCACGGAAGTACCCTTTTTTTCGCATTTAATGATTTTGTGACTCTACATACGCTGGAGCAACTGTAGCCTATTTCTAACAGCGCCGAACTTAAACTTTGCATTATGCATCGCCTCGGCGATTTTATACCCGCTTTTACGATTTCTCCTCGTTGGAGAATCACAACGTACACAACATACACAGCACACGGTCATTACGCCTACACGATGAAGGGCTTGTTTATGAGTGGTAATTTAAAATGTTAATCGAGAATACACAGAGCATTCCATCTGTCCACGTAGAAATCTCTTTATGCATAGCACTGTTTCACGCCTGATAGGTGAAAACATGCATTAGTCATTTCACAAGTGGTACAAGCAAACAAATAAAACTGCTTATTGCCCGATCAACGGGACTTGATATTGCCTTAAAGCTGGGAGTTGTAATTTTCCTATCAACTGAACGCAGATTAGTTTTGCAGTTTTCCATAGAATTTCTATCACAATACAGACATGGCAGGTTTCTCGTTTCCGATGGGTTATTGTTGGATGTGCTTGGTGTTGCTTTCTGGTAAAGCGAGAAAAGTGAAAAAATCACCGTGAATAAATATCTATTTCAATTTCCACTTGCTTCTCAAATTAGGAGGAAACGCGCTGGACTGCTACACTTCCCTGTCGGTCAACAGCGTCAGTGGGACAGCTACCACAACCTGCCAAAAGGACCAGATGTGCTGGAAACAAAAGATGACGCTTGGTAGGTGGTCTACGTTTACTACCAATCTAAAATTTAGCTGCTGGTCGAAAACCACCAGCTTTATGCGCGAGACTGACCCTGTTTGAATAATACCATAGTGTTTGTAACAGGTTAGATTAGGAAAACCGTTCCTTTGTTCCTCGGCTTAGAGGACGAGTTGAATTATAAGTAGAAGATGCTACTGTTTTGCAGATTTACAAACACTCAAGCTTGGAATTTTATTTTCAGGAACGATGACCACTATTACCAAAGGATGCAAATGGCCCAGCCAAGGCACTACGGGATGCATTGCGAGCGGTGGGATGGAAGACTGCTTTTGTAAAACAGAACTGTGCAACGGAGGCAGCAGCACAAAAAGCGGCTTCGCCAGCCTGCTTTCTGTTGTAATAATTAGCGCATACATCGCGGGCAAACAATACTGGTGATTTATTATTGACATTTGTTTGTGGCATCTGTATTATTATGTTGTGTCGCCATGTCGGTACAATTTCGAATTTCCGTATGGGTTGAATAACTTGTTCATGGGCGACCATCACTGTTTATCGTATTTTTTCGCTGATCACTGAAATTTCATAAGATGCTTAACTGGTCCAGCATTTGGATAGTAGTTATCGTTCTGAATGATAATCAGTGGTTTATAATTTAACACCTTGTCAATGTTAAACCGAAGGAAAAACTTATGTATACTCTGGTGTTGACATTTTCTGGTAAATTACGGTACGAAACAATCAGACAGCCCCTCGGACTGCGTATTGTTTTGAGACAGTAGAATGTAAGGTTCACTCTGCTCCATGTGAGTTAGTTCAAAGCAAAATGGCCCCAAGTAAATTCCGAAAGCATATAGTGACTCCCGACACACAGATTCTGTATGAATAAAAACTAAACATGAACCAACCCACCACGATTTTAGCCGTGCACCAAAAGCATTATCTGAAAACGCTCGCAGATGTGTATGTAGAAGGATAAGGAAGATTATTGCAGCCGAAGTCATAGTCCTAAGCTCTGCATTAGCTCAAGTCGCCCGTTCAGCATACCTTCTGCGTCATATAATTTTTAAAACTTCTACATAACCTTTTATCGGTTTGCTGTAGGCGCTAGTACAAAAATCGTAACTTGTCGAATGTTTCGCTATATTTACGGAAGTTCCGTACATGGTCATACAACGGAGCCGATAACAGTTGTAGAAATATGACATATTTCTCTCTTAGTGGATCTAGATCAGCTGCGCTTAAGGGGAGTTTCTGTATATTGTTATGAGTATCGGTAAAAACACAACATCCGCGCACCTGTAAACATTTCACTAGCCTCCGTTATGATTTATAATAGCCAGTACATCAATCAACAATGTCCAGAAATCCATTGGTGCGCGCAACGTCCGGTTATTGCGCAATAGCGGAAAAAAGTTTAAACACATTTTCATCTCAAATAACTCAGCGTTTCATTCAAACTTCTTGCAAGTTTCATGATAAATGCAGATATTTATGATGATCGTTCTGAACCAATCCCAGCCCAGAAGTATGTTTCTGAAATTTTAAAATGAATTTCAAAAATTCATTTTTAAATTTCCGAAACATGCTTCCGGGCTGAAATTGGTTCAGAACGATCATCATATATATGTGCATTTACCATGAATGTTTCAAGAAGTTTGGATGAAACGCTGAGTTGTTTGAGACGAAAATGTGTTTAAACTTTTTACCGCTATTGCGCAACAACCGGACGTTGCGCGCACAAACAGATTTCTGGACATTGTTAATTGATGTTCTGGCTATTATAAATCATAACCGAGGCTAGTGCAAGGTATACAGGTGCGCGAGTGCTGTGGTTTCACTAATACTTATCAGAATACGCAGAAACTTGCCTTAAGTCTTTGCCGATCAGCCTTATTGCTAATACTTCACAATAAGCGGCCATGGGACTGCTTGGCATTCTGATCATGTGTTCGGCAGACGATCTGCTGCTTTTCACGGGTATGTACATATGTTCTTCAGGATTAGGATGATGCGAATCATTGACTGTTTTCGAAAATATAGCGTCCAGTTGTTTTTACTAATAGGCGGAACTGCATTATAACGCTACTTATGCACTGGCATCAACAATATTTGTGGGGGCACTGCTGGATCTAAGGCAGCATGCCCCCAAGGCGAAGTGTGCTACAAATACAGAGTAGGAGGTAAGTATAGCTGAAGTTATTTATATAAATGTTAGAGACTGTAGATCCATTTATTTGATAATTTCAGATGGTACTACGAAGGGATGTGTCAGTGTTTCGACCTCGAAACCCATGACGTGCACGGTGTCCGACAGCAGAGAAGAATGCTTCTGCAATCGAGAGCTTTGTAATGGCGGAAGAGGACTCAGAAACAATTTTTCCAGTGTGATGGAAACACAGTGCTGCATGCCGTTCGGCATCGGATTTGGATTCACCTGAAAAGTATTTTTCAGTGCACTACCGCCAAAACACGTAGCTGTGTTGACGCAACCCACCTGTAGACTAACAGTTGACTACATGCTCATAAGAACGTACGACGCCAGACGTGTTGTTGTCCACTTTATGTACGATTCAGATTTACCTCTACCTCGATGTTACACAGGAAAGCTCAGATGATCAGGTGTAAAACTACTTACAGAAAACTGAGGAATAGGCAATATGCCTCAGCCACAAAGTGGTGTAAAGTTGGAGTGTACACAACTCTGCTCGTAGACCACTATGCTAAAAATAATCACTTCAAAAATTCACGAAAAAAAAGGTCCAACTTTTTCCGGCTTGGTTCTTTGACAAAAGCATGCAAACAGATTTTCTCTATTCAGTTAGTTAAGGAGCGCAGAAAAAACAGCCCGACATCTAAAAGAGAACAAAATGTGAAAAATAATGCCGACTGTCCGGCTTTAGGGAGCCTGCCCCTCAATGTAATTACTAGATGACGGATCTGTGTAGTCACTCTCTGTCTGCCGTCTAGTGAGATTTCTGTCCGGCAGAACTTGTAGGCGGTACTAACGGCTGGGGCATAAGAGCTATTACTGATGACATACAAATGACACAATCTGCCGTCATCGTGACAAATGTCTTCGCAATAGCGCTTTAATTAACGTCCGTTCACATGCAAAATTTTGCCTCCAGGCTGTCGATCACTGTACCCTATGTGTTGGTAGTTCTTCGTAATACTCACATGCAGCGTTACAAGTTACAATACGGCAGTGGTATCTTTAATAACAACGTTCGACGATCATACGCAGAACACACACGAAGTTCCTTTTGCTTTTCACGCGGCCCTTTTCGACGTTCATCCTTCTAAGCTGAGTGCTCGAATAGTGTACACCTGCTGCAAGTTACCGTCCGTTGTACGGCACCATATCCGGCTCAAATGGACATCGCCTCAAAAGACGTCGCCTCCGGGATGCAGACCGTGTCCACCTTTTCGGTAGCCATTGTTGACCAGACGAATAATGGCATGAGCCTTGCTAGAAACAGTAATGTGGGGTTGGGTCCGTTTCTCGTTGGCGAACAGGCTGTGGATTCCGGCTTCCCGCATTCACAATCACTTTTGTGCCATTTGGTGAAACAGTACGGATGCAGCTTCTTCGATGTTGTACATGGAAAGACACGCGATTTATTTGTTTTCAAAGCGGGCAACAGCAACGATGCCCCAAAAAAATCAGCTCCTGTGAGCTCTGAACCCTTACCGCAGCGCAGGGCTACTGGACACCCAAGTGAAAAAAGGAGCGCTCGTTTCTTCCCCAGGATGCCAAGCAACTGCGGCTTGCAATGGACATGCATATTTACCGTAGCGGCAGTCCTAGACCTGTCGCTAGCCGTATTCCAAATTGCAATGGGAACATTTGGAATTCTGCTAACACACAAATACTGTACGCTTGCATGCACACATACTGTACGTGTAGCAAACTGTAGTCAAATAAAAAATACATTGAAGACAGACAGTAGATTAACATAATTTCGTACCGCTGAACCGTTTTTCCATCTGCATTCAATTTTAGGTACACCAGACGCTAATGGGACTATTTCCTTCCGGAATAGCACAGTACCGACTCCTTCGGACGCTTTAGTTCCTATAGCATGGATGCGTGCAATGTATAACGAATCAGAACTCGCAAACTCAGAGGCCACCGACTGGAATTACGTATACACTTCCGATCGGCCGGAAGTAGCTCTGCGAAAGCTGTGCTTTTACATTAACTGCATTTTTGGTAC
>JAQGAU010005465.1:0-10253 GCA_034698045.1 Paramacrobiotus richtersi
TAAACTGATTCAGGTATGTTTTAGAACATTCATTTCTGCATCTAGTTATGTTGATCAGGCAGTTTAAAATTGTGACGCGTTGATGCAGCAAATTCTGCGGCAAATCGACCCAACCACTGGGAACTTGCCCTTAATCTGGATGCCAAGCTGTCGTTAGTCGTTATCATTAGAAACAGTCCCAAACAAAGTGAATGCTAATAAATTAATGGTACAACACATACTCACTATCATGACGACTAATACGAGGACTGCAATTCCGCGAAACCATTCAACCAGATTATATTATGAATTATCCTGTCGGGGTAACAGCGGCACGAGTGCAGCTGAGCCAATTTTGGCCCAAAACTAACGCCCACCCGGTGACTCGAAGTCGGCCCGACAAGGCTTGCTAGACCCCGGTGTCATGACGCAGGCTCTGTAATACTGATTCCCAAGGATTACTAGTACAGTCTAGTAATAAAAACAAAAAAGTAGACAGTTATATGATGCTGGCGCATTGCACAAAATGTTTAAAGCACACCCCAGTAACTTATTTTTCAGTCCCATCCATGGAGGAAACTGAGGCCACGTTTCGTCCGGGGATGAGGCTGAGAAAACCCCGCTGCCGAAGAAAAACAACAATTACAGATACAACCAAGGCGTTTAATTGAATGGTTTTTTGTCTTTGCAACGGGCCGTGGTCCCCTTAAGCAACAGACATTGCTGACACAAAACACTAGTTACGAAATGAAATAAGAACAAGGATAACGTTCTAATCAACGCAGACAGAAGAGGGTGCAAGCAACGCATGTAGAAGAAAAATTAACAAGGCAAACATTATTTGAAACACAAGAGTCCACGACAAATGTAAATGTTAAGCTAGAAACAGATGCGTTTGTATTATCCATTATTTTAGAATCTGCAGATTCACAGATCAAGCAGACATTTGCTTTTGACATCGCCTCCGTCATCGAGATAAGTCGCATGTTTGGTGCGGACCACTGCCTTCTCAAACACAGTTTCGTAGGGAAACTGTTTCCAAATCAGTTCAGTTTTTTCTTTGCATGGTGTTGTAGCGGGTCCAACAGTAGTCAGTGGAGCGAAGGAGCATATCGATTCGAATATTGATTCGTTGTTGCATCAGAAAATTAATTTGCCTGTGTTAAATTTGTTGTTGCACGAAATTTTAATACACCCAGAGTGTTATGCGACAATTGAACCACGCAATGCGGCAAAAACGCGTTGTCTCTGCGGCTGTACGTGGGCACATCACTTACAGAATACATCCTCAAGCCGCATGGATTCATTCCAGAACCCAGATCTCGGTGTGTTTGGGGGACCCACGCACCGCGGGAAAATGTCAATAACGGATTTGACGTCAATGGCGGCCTCTTTTCACAGAACCTGTATGGTTATCGTTATCCCGTAAAGGCAGCCTAATGTGGGGCATATCATGTCCAGCGCAATTCTTAGCCATTGCGTTGAACAACGCTCGATATATCATCCAAGGGCAAGTCCGTCTCCACTTCCATGGCCGCTGGAAATGTTGGACTGCATCGGTGTACTAATTTTCGTGGATAAGCGGTGTACCAGACTAGTATACGTTTGTACAGTATACGTTAAGTTTGTACCTCTTTATTTCATCTGGTAAAATTTTTCAGCGCATGCTTCGCCACGCGTGTTGAGATGATTTCTTCCCATTGTTTTTGCCCACCGTACGGTGGGCACAAGCTTTGGGCCAATAGCATGTCAGTTCGACAACGCTTATCTCACGATCACAAGCAGCGGATGAATCAAGTATCTGGAAGGTTGCTGGAACCGCTGTCGTAGTAGTTTCCGTAAAATTTATCTGTAAATGACAAGCATATTGGTTGTTTCAACTACTAATGTTAGATTACATCTTACAGTATATGCTGTCGCTCATAGCGCAGGCGGACGCAATTATGCACGAAAATAAAGTCATGTTATTGATGTTAAAAAAAAGCAAAAAAATAACTAATTGTAACGCTACGTAACGTAATGAACGTGTAGAACCTACGTCCAGTTACAGATCTGACTATGCACCCACGTGTACATGGTATCTGTTTTTGTGGGCAGATCATATTTCGCTGATTATTGACAAAAACAGCCAATGTGACCAGGCATAATGAAAACTGTAGTGGGAAAATTTGATCCGGTTGCCACCCGGCATTGCCATTTTTTTAACGTGTTCTCCAGAATTAATAACAAGCGCATTACAACTATAGGTCGCAGGTGTAAATATGTGCCTCCAAAAGCACCCGCATCATGTACGCCTTCTGTAGCAGCTGGTAATATTACGGTACTATATTTTTGGGCACAAACTGACACAAGGACAATGCATTGCCATCTTTGCTTTTACGAAAGCTTGTATGGGTGTTGCCAACTGTTTTTGCATTAGTGGCTGCACCGGTCTAATTATTGTTAAGCAAAATCAATGCAAGGCTAAAGCCAGCAATGAGCTGACGTTTCGGGTGGAAGCACAAAGTCACAACTACAGTTCCCAGAGGTCTTTATCATATCAACGTGGATGCCATATAGATATATAAGTTCCTTACTGCCTACTGCAGCAAAGCTACGTGTACCAGAATCGGTTTCCGCTCTCCAGTAAGCGGATGCAGTCACGGGAATTTGTGTTTCAGCGTGTTTATGGTAACACCGTGTCCGTGTGCTTGTACGTAACTGTGCAAAAATATGTTTGGGACTCGAGAGTGATTCATGGAGTGATCCAACCCGGCTCAGCAGCTTATCTTTTGATCTTCAGAGAAGGTCAAAGCGGTGGGCCAGACTTGTGCTTTCGTTTATCTAGGAAAGGCTCTATACCGAACCTCCCATATTCATGTACAGTTCGCCATAGGCCATGGAAGTGGAGACCAACTTTGGTGATTGCGCTGTAGTTTCAGACAGCTGTAAAGCTGAAAATAAATGGCCCCACACAATGATTTTACGGGATAGCATAACCACACAGATTGTTGACAAGAGACGGACATTCAAACCCGTCATTGACCTTTCCCCGCTGTGCGTATGATCCCTAAGGACACCAAGATATGACTGTAATCAATCCTCTTGGCGTGAGGATCTATTGCATGCCATGAGCCAAGGATGCCCACGTAAACCATCAGGAAAAGCGCGTTTTTGCCGCTTTTAGTGGCTTGATTTTCGCAAAACCCTTTAATTCGATTAAAATATTATACAACAACAGATGTAACACAGGCCGAGTAGTTTCCTGATGCAACAACACACCTTCGAATCAATAACATGCTTCGGCGTCCCACTGACTACTGTTGACTCTGTTTCTGTGCTGGTTCGGTGAATCAGCAGAATCTAAGATAATGGATTTTCAGATACCGTGGTTGTATCGGTAATTGTTGTTTCATACAGCAGCGGAGGTTTCCCAGTCTCATTCCTGGACCCTGGACGAAGTGTTCGCATTAATCAGTATGCACACTGTGTCAGGATCATAGACAGTGTGTACCTTTCCGTCCCATCTAATCCCAGGGAGTTAATCTTACAGAGCACGGTACACAATCACGGTACTGAAAAGTTGTGGGTTAGCAGGATCTCGACAACATTCATCCCACCGTTAACGTTAACGGCCCACCGTTAAGGTTGGCCGATAGTTGGCGAGATCTTGTATAACGTTACGTACAAGCAGCGGATGATTTGTATAGCTGGCAGATCCCGGTGATCGCAGTTCTCGTACCAGGTTTCATGGTGGTGATAGCAGGTATGTGTTGTACCGATGACCTTTTACTTTTGTTGTGTTTCACTTTTTTGACGGTATCTAATGATAAACGGCCGAAAATGACGGTTGCCTAGCAGACAAATAAACCGCTGAGTCGGTTGGACATTGACTTGTCAAAAAGGATGGTTTAGTTAGGCTGTGGTTAAGACTTTTTGCCCATATTCTAATTAATTGTTCTGTTGTATATAGTCCATGTATTGCTCTGTTAATTAACCCACCACAGTCTGAATTGATGGTTTATTCAAGTTTCACTGACATTACTCGCTGTTCATGCAGAATGATACACTGTTTATTGGTGGTGGCGCAGATGCCACCACCGTTAAATTTACAACTAATATAATTCGTTTAGCCGTTCCGCTCCTTCCATGGTGCCGAGGATCGACGTTGCATTACCACGTTGAATTTCCAGCGAGAGTCTTTGCCGGAGGTATTCATGGGAGCGCAGTTCGCCTGTATGTTCCTTTAAGCGTTTTCCGATGTCTTTCACCAATGCCACAGCCGATGGTCCCCAAGCTCCAAGAGTTTCGAAACCTAGTGGTTCGAAAAGGAAGCGGCCTTCCAGATACGAGTACGATCGACACTTTTTCTTCTCTGCGTTTTCCGCCGCTGATGCCGGTGTAGTGGCGGTCGTTCTTAAGTGGGACTGACAAACAGTGTCAACACATGTCGCGTCCCAAGCTAAACACAAGCCCCGCTTCCAAGCGAAAGTCGTATACCCATCCGGACGTTGTCCTGTTGTATGCGATGTCCCTCTTGGCTCCAGTTTCGCGGGAACTCCGGCCGAAACCAAAGCGCGGCAGATAATGTTATTTAGACCACCGTGTCGGGGATGAGTACCGGCAGCAAACCGACAGGAGAGGCCATGATGGCCAAGACCAGTCACCTTTGTACCGCATTTTCCGCAGTCATGCGGTGTACAAATTTCCGCACCGATTCGTAGACCAACTGCCAGCTTAAAAGTGTCGTCATCAAGCAAATTCCCAACGTGAGCAGATGGTAATGCGTTCAGCCAAACGCCAGATTCCGGCCTGGAAGCTCCCAAAAGTCGGGCGGTGTGCACCAGGTTTCCTTGGAAAGCTTCCATTAATTCAGACAGGGAGATATTGCACAGGGGAACATCCCATATGCGTTGGCTGTCTCGCGTTGCTTCGCTTGGTAGTTCCGCTTGCTTCGCTTGTTGCTTCCAACTTTCCAAAGGGGCGGAGAAATCCACTGCCATCAGAGTAGGAACGAGCGTTGACACCAGGTCGGAAGTCGAGTGAATCGATGCCAAGAAGGCAGGGAGAGCTAATTCCTCGGCCCGACGGATGCCAATTCCACCCCTACAAACTGGAAGCGTGGCTTGTCTCCAGCAGGTATAGTCGAATACCTGCTTTGCTCGTACATTGCAGATGTCTTGGAAACACTGCCGCATGGTTTCATCAATGAGATATAATTTTTCCGGATATTTCCAAGCGTTCGAACAGCGCAAGGCGTAAATGATTTTAGGCGTTCCAAGACAGCTTCGTAGCAGAAACAACCCCTGGTGGCTTGGGAGGAGCTTCAGTCGTTCAGCCAAAAGTTTCAGGGTGGTGGCTTTTTCGTCCAGTAAGGGGCCGATTGACTCGTCAAATACAGGTGCACCAAGAAGCATGAGGTTCTCCTTTGTGACGACACGGATACTTGGAAACTTGGACCGGAAAAGATGAACCGCATCGGCTTGGGAGGAATCATCACCGCCTGTGACGAACAGTTCGCATTTGGATAGGTTGACGTCGAGGCCGATTGAACTGAGTGATTGAACGAGATTCTCAAAATCATTCAGTACGGCCGTAGCGGTGTCCCCGAGACTTCCGTCGTCTAAGTACCAAGCATTTAGTTTCGCACGGAGCTGTGATACTGCTGGATGAATCACGAGACAAAACAGGAGAGGTCCAAGAGGATCACCTTGTTGTACGCCAGCTTCAGACGTGAGCAGCAGTTCATCCACAAACAGGTCGGAATGTTCCCTGTAACAGAACGAAAAGTAGCCCCAATACTCAGGCAGGTGCTCTCTCACCGCGTGTAGCACCGCCTCTCTGTTGACAGTATTGAAAGCGTTGCGGAAGTCAATCTTCAGCAGGACTTTCGTTTCCGTCAGCTCCGACTCCAGGAATCTTCTGGTCGCATGCACTATTGCTTCGGCGCCGCCACGCACACTGAATCCTAACTGATGTGGTTTTATCAGGTTACGCATCTGATCAGCTACTCTGTCGCAAATGATTTTGGCAAGCAGGCGACGCGTAGTGCATCCGACAGCGATAGGTCGTAATCCGCCATCCTTTTTGCGCAGAGCCAGCAGTTTGCCACCAAAAAACCATCGCCGGACTTCGTCGGGAGTTTGCCCACGCATTACTAGATTTAGTACCGAGGCGAGCGATTCGCAAAGGGGGATGGATCGCTCATCAAATTTCGACCCTACCATGTCAATCAAGTGTTGTGGGCTAAGTCCGTCTGGCCCTGCCGCTGAACCACGAGGAAATCTGCGAATGGCGTCAAAGACTTCAGTTGCGGAAACTTCTGGTGCGACTGGGATTGGATCCCGCTGGTCTGTAAACTGCGGTGCTGAGGGTGGTTAAAACCTGAGGGATAGGGCTCCGGGGGTGCTTCGTTCGCAGTTCTTTTAGCACATCCTCCGATGGTTGTAAGATGGAATCGGAGGAGGCTAGAATGCGCATGGAACCGGAAATATCGCCGTCGTCCAATTTCATACCTGCGCGACGAACCAAATCTTGATCCGGGTCTCGAACTTTGCGATTTTCTGCAGGGCGTGGGGGTAGTGCGGGGGGATCTGTCGTTGTCTGAATCATATTTACTTTATTTGCGATTAGATGCGACTCAAAACTCTTACACTTACAGCTAACTCCAACTGATTTCCATGCATCTCATTTTATTTCCGTTAACTGTATATATGTGTACTTTAATCAACTGCAGCAATTGTCTGGCTGCGCTGTAGTTGCAGACAGCAGCAAAGCTGAAAATAAAGGATTTTCGATAGAACACTACCTCCACGCATAAATACACAGATCCGTTACTCGTAGTCGTGGCGCTGCAGTGTTCTATCGCAATGCATACGTATGTATGCATACCGTCCACAATCGGAAGCAGAACTAGTGTAAGCATAGGGAACACTGGAAGTGGGACATATATGTATGTGCTGGATGCACTGGATGGAATTTGGTTCTTTTAATTTAGCTGCACTGTTGGTCGTCAAAGGTAGAGCGGTGGCTTCTTCTGGGCATCTTATTATGTAATAAAACGCGACTTTTGGATATTATTTTCTGTAAATGAGTACAAGAGCCTTTGCCAGTAAAAGTCATCAGAGTATTGGTTGCTTTACTTACTAATACTAGGCTATATGCTGCCACTCATTGCGGGGCAGACATAATTATGAAATAAAATCATGTTAAAAAGGGAAAAATATTTTTATTAAAAAGGGAAACCCACCCTTTACGCAGTTTGTGCTGACATCCTGGATCGTTTAACGATCCAGGTTGTCGGCACAAACTGCGGAAAGGCTGGACAATACCCATGTAATGGCTCATTCGTATTGGAAGTGTCCTTTTGGCGTGCGGTGCGAGCCTTTTCAGCATCGATATCATCTGTAAGGGTCCCTTTATAACTTTGTAGTTGTATATTCGTTTAGAACAAAGTTTTAACATTTTTTACAAGTACAAAACGCAGCGAACGATATGCAGGATTTTCTAATTAACTTCTAGAAATATGGTAATCGGTATCGGTTTCAGCTTTGTGAGTATCAATGTGTGGTGGGCTTCGTCGAGTTACTGCCAAAAAGGACGTACAAAGACATAATTAAAACAAAGTTTTTATGAAAAAATCCAAAAGGTCTGCGCACTGTAAACAATTTAACACTGATGGTTTCTTTTGTTGACGCAGTTTCTTTCATTTCAACTTGGAGAAAAAAACCAAGCACTGACAGGAAGACGTACCACAGCTCTATTTGGTTTGGTTGTGGTTAACGTCACCATTACGGCCCTTATCGGCTATCACCGGCCTAATCCTGGGCATCTTTTACATGATCACGGGCGCCGTGGCCGTAGCCGCGCGCCGGCAAGGCGATCCTGGACAACTGCGAGCGCTCGTTGTCGGTGGCGGTCAGCAGACAACGCTTCTGCTAATGTTAGCAGAAGCGTTAGTGCTATACCACCCAAAGTCTGAAAAGAACTGAATTCTGCCCGCTAAGGTAACGTCTATGTTTACAAATTTCGGCTTTTTGCAGCCAGGCCAAGAAAGAAAAAATCGTTCTGTGGATACTTGCTGGTATCCTTGTGCTTTCGCTGTTTGCTGGTTCATTCGTTGCAGAATTTTTTGTCGTTGCTGAACATAATAAAAAAATGCACCGCCGCATCGTAACATCATAAGTATGTATGCAACGCATAACTAATAAACTGGCTACCCGCAAAGCGATCCCTCTATGCACACCCGTCGTAAAAATTCGACCGCCCGGACATACCCGCCAGGACACCACAAGTATGTGCCGTTTTGATTTAGCTAAGCTCAGGGAACTAATCTTACAAAGCACGCACAAACACGGTGCGGGATGTTGTGGGAAAACAAGATCTCGACGACGCTCATTCCGCCGTTACAAAAACAGGATGGTTCACCCTTCCTGCACTTCCGTCCAAGTTTGAATGCACAACGGTATCCGAATGACTCGCGTCCCTAGTAACCACTTTCCCATCCCGGACCAGAACCAGCGTTCTACCATCTGGTCTTTTTTTGTCTCTGTCGTACATCCCAAAAAAAAGACACTTTCGCTCGTCTTTTTCAGGACACGATTCAACACAACATGCCGCGACAGTTGATTGGCCAGTATTCTCTGGCATATGTTATGGGGGTGTATGACATCGGACCCGCGGCATGTGCGATAGAACACCAACTCTACGCATAAAGAGGTATGCGTACCGTCAACACACGGGAGCAGAATGGGTGTCAGCTGATAGAACACTGGAACTGGAACACAAACTGCGCGCTCTGGATGAAATCATTTGGCTGCACTTGCGGTCATTAGGGGTAAAGGGGTGGCTTGTTTCGGCACCTGATTGTGCCATGCAACGTTTCGGATGAGTTTCGGATATTTCTGTTAATGGGTACAATAGTATTGGTTGTTTTAGCTACCAATACTGCCGTAGATCGTAATTCCTGTCACTGAGTGCTAAAAACCGTTTGTTGGACGGACATTATTATGAGCAAAATAAAGACATATTAAACAAGGAAACAATAATTAATTGTAACGCTACGTGACGTTGGTAGTGAACATGTCGAACTTCCGCTCAGTTACAGAATTGACTGGACACCCATACATACTGTACTGTACATGGTTTTCATTTATGTGGGCCGATCATATTTGAATGAATATTGACAAGGACAAACCAATGCGGCCGTAAATTTACCATTTGTAATGAACACTGCAATGGGCAAATTTACTGCTGTTGCCACCCGGCATTGCCATTTTCTTGAGGTATCCTCAACGCGGAATAACAAGCGCATTACGATCACTCTGCAGGTGCAAATACCTAAGAAGGAACCAGCATCATGTTTGCACGTTTTTTTACGGCAGCTACTAGCAATTATCTATCAGTGTGCCACCGGTACTTATCAGTCCACAGTCTATAGTGAAAAATTTATGAGAAGCCGAAGAACTGCTGCAGTTAAAACAGCAACTGTAGAGTACGTACTAGTAATACAAACAAAGACACAGACCAGTGCTCCACCAATCAGCAGAAAGGCATGCAAAAAAGTGCTGATATTCAGCCGTTAGGCAGCTGTTCAGGTTATTAGGCATTTGCCTTTAAGTTTGTCTGACGCTTTGCCGCCCTTCTTGTCACTGAGATTGAGGGACATCTTGCGCTTCTTCTCCATTTGTAAAAGTTCCTGGAAGAGCTCGTTGACATTATGACTCGTCTTGGCGGAGGTCTCCATAAAACCGCAACCCCACGATTTGGCTATTCTCGATGCGTCCTCGGTTTTCACCTAAAGAGCAAGAGTCTGAAGTAAAGCCCTTATCACGTCTTCGTGTTTACTGCAACCAAAGAACCGTTTCACTGACTAGTAAACGGACTCTCTCACGCTGTACGCTTTCGTTTCTACTCAAAGGGCGTTATTTACCAATACATCCGGATGCAGCTACGTATATCTGGACGAATGGGAATTCGTTCAGGGTCAAAAATGCGAATACCCACAGTATTTGATAAGCTCAAAAGCTAGATGTGCCACCATGACACGTGCGCACCGTTTGTGATGCGTGTTTCATAATAGTTGGGCATTCCGACAATGCATACCGGAATTCAGGCTAAATTCGATAATTTCGTGAGATGGATTGGCCATAGCTCCTGATGACCCATGCAGTTCAGTCTTTATTGTTTTAACAAATAAATTACATTGTTGTGCGGTAAGGACGTTAAACTTATAGTAACAGAAACCCCTGAATAGTATCTAACATTGCATTTTCGGTGTAGGAAAAGTTTCCGCT
>JAQGAU010005466.1:0-10249 GCA_034698045.1 Paramacrobiotus richtersi
GCAACGGTACGTACGGTTACATATCAAATGAAATCTGCGCCCATTTATTCCGAACGCATGCGAGTCGAGTTATCATAGATATGAGCCTACTGTATCAATTTTACCTTTCGCCTAAGCATTGTTTCTGTCTGTATTTCATTACAGTATAGTATTTTATTTCTATACCAACCAAGACAGAACTTAATCTAGTGCAGTCCAGGAAATTTTTAACAATTACTTGAAAGAAATTAAATCAAAAGCTCATACAGATCACTGTGCACGCACGCTGGTCTTTCGACGCATGCAATCGTTCCCTGTGTAGACCTTAAACAATTGGACAGATACTGAGGTGTGTCGTGGACTGTGTCAGTCTGTGTGTTGTGTGTACATTATCCGTGTACGTACCAGTGTACCACAGAGCCGTGGTCTTCGCAAGCTTACTGCAGACAGTTCTGCGCCAAAGTCGCAGCCGTTCACTCTATGAAAAACCACAAACAAGAGCTGAAAAGTTGGTATACCCAGCGCGCATGATGAAACATAACTCCATGAGCTTTTCCATACCGGTTTTGAGCTTTAGCTGCATCACGGTTGGCATGCTGAGCGTGTGCGCACGAGAATACGCTTGTCGTTTAAAAGCAGGATACGTTACCAGCGGTAAACGTTATTTCGTGCAGTTAGTTCCTGATCACTGAATGGGCCCGTAACTATTCAACAATGTCCGGTTCCCGTATGACGTAGTTCAGAAAGTAATTAAGATACAGGTGCAGAAAAGCGCGGTGTGAATAGAATTTTTAGTAACATTTGCAACTTGCAAGCATGTATGCTTGCCGCGTTAATACGTCGAACCAATGTAAATATGTAAATAATACTGCAAATGTGCTATGACGACACAAATAAATAACCTCCTGTGCCGAAGGCAATCACAACCGAATGACCGACGTTTGAGAATGGCTATTTGGCCTTATTGTTACAGTAGTAAACAGAATCACCGCTTTGCATCGGTCGTTAAATTCCGTACGGGTTGCAAACTGTGATATTACCAAGCATTTGATTCAGCTTGTTTATAAAGCATCTCAAGTTGTGAAACAATAATTTCATACTATCTTTCCAGGCCACGACTTATCCAAGCTAATGCAGCAAGCAAGGGTGAACCGCTCCTTGCTGGGCGACCAGTCCACCGTTCTCTGCTACTCGATCCAGATCGCCGAAGGCCTTCAGTTTCTCCATCAGCACGGGATCATTCACGGTGACCTCAAACCAGAAAACGTATTGGTCAAACGGTCGCAATCCGGCCATCACACCCTACTAATCGGCGACTTGGACGACCTTGTACAAATGCACCGCAGCGTCACCACCACCCGCGACATCTCTATGATACGGGGCACCGTGCGCTACATGTCCCCGGAGATGCTGAAGAAATTCGTTCTCATGGAGGAGGTTGTTATTGGTCGCAAGACGGACATATGGAGTCTAGGGTGTATCATTTTGGAACTCGCTTCTTGCCATGCTGGGATCGAATCACGATGGCTGCACAATTCAGCAACTGGAGGACGATTCCAAGTGCAGGTTTACACGCCGGACTTCCATTTTTTTAGCAAAATTATTGAAGGTTACGTGCCGCAAGCGGATGATATGCTGCCGGAGTTTCTTGCGACCAATATCAGAAATTGTTTACAAATGCACAGCGAGGACAGATTGTCACCAGAAGAGTTATTAGAGAAGTTTCGCGCAAGAGCGGCAGTTCTGGAACAGAACGAAGCGGAAAGACGTCAACGTTGTGCCTGCGGACAAGAACAACTGGTCGAAACGGCGGGGAGAGCGAGATCGATCATGGGTTCTAACAACGCGTGGTTTTACCTGGGGATGTTGGTATTGGCTGGTCTGGCATTCTTTCTGCTTCTCTTGGTTCTCATATTTGTGTGCCGCAGTCCGGCTCGTGAACATCCGTGAAACTATCACATGGAATCCCAAAACTGCAGTTTTTTGGTCAACGCTTGCCAAGTGTCTGTATCAGCTGGTCACAATTATTTGGCGCTTTTCTTGGAGGATACGGGAGTCGCTAGCCGCCTGTGCGCTGCACTTATTACACAGCCATTTCACCGGGAAGTGGACGAATGTTTTGGATTTCTCGACATCTGAATCATATCCATCAAACTGTTTTGATAGTTCCAAAAAAACAGCTACTGTGTAGCACCGTTCATTAACGCATATGCATTTTGGCTCATTGCGTTTACTCGGTTCACAAGACGTATGTCTGCTGGATTTGGCATTTCCGGTGCCGGCTGGATTCGGTATCGTGGTGCTATTGGAGAATTCCGTATGCCAGAAATATTGATAGATAATACTCTGAATATTTGTTATAATGTTTTTCACAGGTGAACATGCAAATTGATCTGTACATGGAACATGTCGAGTTCCACCTTTACTTAAGGATAACACTGGACGAAAACTTATTGTTAGCAGAGCAACCAGAGCTTACCGCCGTAAATTTCTCAGTTATATGCAACTCCGCTTCGATTCTTTTGATTATAATTGAATTCGAGTATCGTGCGTGCTTATTAAAGTGATAAAGGCTAGAAACTAGGAGCCTGTGCGTTTTTTAAATGCCATGCACAGAGACGGCAGAGTTATTCGCTTCTAAACAGCCGCCGGTCAAAATCTGTCCAAATTTTCCCGAGCCCCAGCGCAGTATCGTATGGTGGGAGTAGCCCGGCCTTCAGGCCAAAAAGGAAGCAAATAAATTTTTTTTACCAAACAGTAACTGAAGTAGTATGTGAACGCAATTACATACAAAGCATTTGCTGCATCACGGTAGAAGTGGCACAGCCAGTGACATGGTGCGCAAAATAGCAGGCAAAACACGGGCTTTAAGCCAGTCGACCGAAAATGAAGTTTGCATGTAACATAGTGCGTGCAAAGGAAAAAGAAGCGTTTTTAGCACTTCTCCTGGCAGCTTCTGCACTAAATGCAGGTAATATCCACCACGCTGTGCGTTGGACACTATGTATATGTACGGTCTCTACAACCCATCGCTGGTGTGTAAGGTCTTTATTATCTCATATTGAGTAAGGTGAGGTATTTAATACTGTTTATCTGTACGATTTGGTAAGGTGGTGGACGTAACGCTTACTTCTAACTGTGCTTGATAAGCCTCGGCAATCGCCAAACTGCACTGGCGGATGTTGCAATTGCAAGTTAAGGCTGGCTGTGTGTGAACTCGGGTCACCATCAGGCACCTTGCCAGCAATGCTCCGACCAAAATCAGTTTTATGAACATAGGCATTTCATCTCCTTTCGGATACGAAGCAACTACTTCTGCTAAAATAAGAATTCCACTGCTGCGCTGGAACTGTTCTCGCCAAGAACACAGCGATCATCGCTGCTACGCTATGCGATGCAATTCTGTAATGCGATGCAAACATCGCTGAGCGACGTTTGCAGCAGAAGCGCAGTGGTCTGGTTATGCAGTCAAAGCAGTGATACCATGATTGTTTACCTTGAAAGTGCCCAATCGGAACTAGTTAGAGGCAAGCATCTTTGTGCACTGAGCTTTGTGCAACGTCAGCATCTAATAACAGAAAGGTAGTTCGCTACTGCATTGTAATGTGTTCTCCGCTGATACCGGAACTTCTACGCTTTTATGACTGGAAGCGATTGCCCTGTGCGTTTCGCGCAAGAATCTCGCTGGTACGAATATGTGCCCATGGTCAGACACTGTACGTACGACACGTTTCGCAAAAGTGCACTTCTCTTATTGGAAGTTATTCTTGAACATTTCACAGACAATTATACGGTGACATTGATCACATACATCGACCGCATGTGCATGATATTTTTGTTTATGAGGTGTTTACTGGTAAAAACCACATTGGCAGCCGGATTGCGGCTGGTAGGTGTTCATCTCAGTGTAAAACGTTCCATTCGAAGCGCTTTGTTTGTTGTTCTATTTGTAGTCAGCAGTATGTGTGACATCAGAAAAATTAGGTTGTCTTTACGTAAAAGCAACAACGCAGATTTTCCATGATCTCATTTCAGAAACGCCAGCACCGTTGCCGCGCATAGATTGTCTGCTGAACAATGAAAATGCCGGCAAAATAACGGCTCGTCATCGCCCTGTTTGTTCGCCACGGCGTATACCATATTTTATTGGTGCTACACGTTTCTAGCGGACGTCTCTTGAGACTTTTCATATATACTTCCAACCGCAAGACGCAAGATTACGAAATGTTGCCGAATTAGCATGATTATCTAGACATCCCGTTCCTCCGTTTCTCCGTCATATAATGGAGTTGGAATGCACTGTTACGGAGACATTTGGTTGCAGCTGCCAGTACCACTACCAGGACAGTGATTACATCGCGCAAGGTGCTTTCGGTACCGTCTACAAGGCAAAAATAACAATTCCGGGTAACTGTACTGGAGAACATGTTGCGGCAGTGAAGGTGGTCCGCTTGAGCAAGAAAGTGTTGGAATCTCCTGAAAGCTGGCAAGCGCTGCGACAGCGATGGATGAAGGTGCTTCAACTTAAACACACCCACCTGGTTGCATACCATCAGGTAGCGATTACCACATCAAATGGCGCGGGGTCGGTCAGATTTCTCATGGATTACTGCAACGGTAGGTGCGCTTGCTAATTTGGACAAAATGTAGGCCGTATAATGTGGGTATTCCGGCCATATAGTGCCGTAATGTCACGTGGCATAACTTTTGGTCAAACGATACTCTCACCTCGTTACAGTAACTGATTTCGTTTTTTACCAGCGTACAGCAGACTGTATTCTATTGCTTAGACCTTAGGTAATTGAGCCGACACTGAGACGTGTTCCGAGACGTATCTGTAAATCAGTGTGTTTTGCACATTATCCGTGCGCGGTGTGCAACTACCTAATGTGATCACAAGGCAAGCAGTCCTGTGTCAGAGTCGTAGCCATTCACTGTCTGACTACTGACAAACAGTAAACAAGAGGTAAAGTTTGTTTGATGAAAAGTGAGCTTTCCCAGCCGCTTTTGAGCATCAAAGCCGGCCGCAGTACGCTAGCGTACGGTTACACGCGTTACGGACCCGTGGTGTTTCATTTAACAGCCCGATAAGTTACGAGTGATTATTGTGTCGTGGTCTGCGTACGAGTCGCACATATCCACGGACAATATGACATTGTACTCGCATGCGTACACGGCCGTGTACGTATAGAGGCATACAGCCTTGGCCTTCGCCAGTTCACCGCAGGTAGAGCTGTGTCACATAGCTGACTGTAGGACAAACAAGAAACAAAAGCCTCTTTGTTATGAACGACAGATAATGCTGATGACGTATATTTATTACTAGGTAATCGCACTCCGCTTTGCTGTGATAAAAGACCGAAGCGAACGGAATATATAATTACCAAGTTAATAAAGTCTAAGAAATCAGAAAAGAAATTATTAAGTTACAGTATAGACTGAGCAGACACGATGAGTGGTCCGTCAACGCAAGACAGGACTCAAAGCGCCTGTCCCTTCGGTCATGCTTAGCGTACGGTAGAAACGCACACAGACGATTACGCACTGGGTATTGTTCGCGAAACAAAAGATTCTTTTGTTCCGAAATATCCGCTCTTGTTTTATTAATAACTCGTTCATTTTAAAAGTTTCGTATTGCCAAAAACTAATCAGCTCGTCGACACCCCGAAATCTATCTTCAGTTAAAATTTGAATAAGATCGTACGAAAACTGCTTCAGTTATCGCAATACGCAGAAATGGTTGGCAACATCCATCTTTGCAAAGCTCTTAAACATGGAGGACCTCCGCTTCGCTTCGGTCGATGACCGATCAACAGGTTGGGACACACATAACCTGTCTCAGATTAAGAGAGCTGCTCCTTGATTCTGCGTTGTTACAAGCTTCCTGGAATACCCAGGTTCTGGCTCAGCTGGTTGATTGAAAATCTTGAGTTCTGAAACAGCTATTCATACTAGTGCTGCATCTTTCCAGGCCAAGACTTATCCAAGCTAATGCAGCAAGAAAGGGCAAACCGCTCCTTACTGGGCGACCAATCCACCGTTCTCTGCTACTCGATCCAGATTGCCGACGGCCTCCAGTTTCTCCATCAGCGTGAAATCATTCACCGTGACCTCAAACCAAAAAACGTGCTGGTCAAACGGTCACAATGCGGTCACCACACCCTACTGATCGGCGACTTGGACGATCTCGTACAAATGCACCGCAGCGTCACCACCACCAAGGACATCGAAGAGCCATGCGGTACGGTCCGCTACATGTCCCCTGAGATGGTGAAAAAATTTACCGTTGAGATGAAGGTTGCTATCGGACGCAAGACGGACATGTGGAGTTTGGGATGTATCATTCTGGAACTCGCGTGTTGCCATGCTGGGATTGAAGCACAATATCTGCACCAGCCTACAACCGGGGAACGATTCGCCGTTCAGAGCAATACAAAAGAATTCCATTTCTGTAGCAAGATTAACGAAGGTTACTTGCCGGTAGTGGAAGATATGCTGCCGGAGTTTCTTGCGACCAGTACCAGAAACTGCTTACAGGTGAACAGCGAAGACCGCATGTCACCGGATGAGTTACTTGAAAAGTTTCGCGCAAAAGCCGAGGTTCTGGAACGAAACGAAGCGGAAAGACGGCAAAGTTGTGCCTGCGGAAAACACCAACTGGTTGAAACGGTTAAGAAAGCGTTAACAATCACGAGCTTTAATAACGCCAAGTTTTACTTGGTGATGTTGGTGTTAGCTGGAGTGGCATACTGTCTGCTACTTCTGGTTGTCATATTTGTTGGCACTCCTCAAGCTCGTGAACATCAGTGATGCCTGTACACTGACTGCTAAGACTTCAATTTTTTTTGTGACCAGCTGTTCCACAACTGTCACCCAGTCGCTAGTATGCCGAACTGATCCAACGATTCGGGATTCTTTAATCTTATGGTAGATAAACGAATACATCCCACGGACTGCCGCCTCACCCGGAGTGGACAAATGTTTGGGATTACTCAACATGTGGATCAGCCATTGAAATTCCACTTTCGAATTCGCAACAAGGAGTAACTGCTGTAAAGCAACGAACCTGTAACTCTCTAATACAAGGATATTAAATTTGATCAAAGTGGATTTTTTTAGATTCACGATATATGGTAAGCTATTCAGTTACGAGGCGTCTGGATGCTGCATTCCACTTTACCGGTTTGTTTCGTTACAGTGGTTTGGATTATTTAATGAGCTATTTTCTGCTCGATTTGGTAACTTTAATACGATCTTTCGAATAATAATATGCATCTGTGAATGTTCACAGGTGAAGGTTTCACTTGGTATAAATATCCTCTGCCAAACACTGCTGGTGAGTTTCAGGACGTCTATACACGACGGTGACAAACGGTTATTCACAAAGTTCACCTACGCGTCACCGATAAGTATCGGCTTACGCAAGCCTTCAGTTTATGGCACTCGGATATTTTCAAAGAAGCTTATGAATCAAGGTAGCAGCGTTGCATGCTCTGCGGTTTAGTTTTTAACAACAAGTCTTCTGCGTGCGATATGCACGGCTTCATTTGCATAGACGTTTGCGTGACAAGTTGGTGGGTACAACAAATCAGACAACATATCTCCAGTCGGATTGTCACCAGAATCGACACATCATCTGCCTCCATAACTGCTTTGCAGCTTCTTCCAGGAACCATCAGCATTGCACTGGGGCACATAGTTATTCCCCACAGATACTGCAAAAATCAGCAATCATGTAGTAACGCATGTCGCTGATAGGATAACAGAACACGCCATGGTGTAGACAATCGTAACTTACAGGACGAATCCATTTGCTGGCTTCGCGCTGGAGGACAGCTGCATCGCCCAACGTTCTGAAATCGCTTGAGCTTTTTCGAGTAGTGAGTGCACGCGGGTTGGCAGTACGCCTCCTTGGTGCAGTTGGGATAAGGGTTACCAGGAAAATTAAGGTCCCCTGGGACGAAGGAATTTGGCATTCCTACTGGTATAGCCCTCGATTGTTGACACAGTGCATCACACCCCAAGTGTTGCCAGTGCATCCAAATGTTCCGTCAGCATTACATGAGCGATAGGGGCCGTCATAGCCAACATCTGCGATGTAATAAAGTAATAATTTAATAACTATCCAGCCATGGTACAGCATGATAACAAAAGTTGGGAATAAATATTTAGATCTTACCCACAGCACAAGACATTATACGATCGGTACTGCAGTCGCAGAATTTCTCGGACATGTCGACAAACTGCCCAGCTGGAAGGGTGAAGCTGTTGTTGAAGAAGCATTGTGCTTGATAAGCATAGGCGATGTCAGCACTGCACTCGCGGACTTTTGGCGGGCAATCACAAGGTAGTGGTAGTTGCGTGTGGACTTGGGTCACCAGGTGGCAACCTGCCAGCAGTGCTCCGACCGAAATCAGGTTGATCATTATACGTATTTTCTCCTTCTTTTGGCCAGAAAAGCAATACTAAAATCAGGTCTGTCACTTCTTCGCTAATAACACTGTCGCCACGAAGACAGCACGCTTTGACTGAAGGACAGTTTTAAGCTGCAACACTGGATGAAGCGAACGAGATGGACAACCGTGGAGATTTTTGCAGCAGTAACGTGGTACAGTCAACAGACATCTCAGTTACAGAGCCAAGCGATCTGGGCAATCGGGCATGGCAAAGCATAAAATTAACCTGGTAAATACTGATGCTTGGACCTAAGCAAGCACCTTGTTATGTGCAGTCATTAGGTAGTTGGTTTTGTTCGCGCAGCATGGGATTACGGTTTACATAACAGAATTGTATTTCGCAGTTGCGCTTTATAGTATCGAGTCCGTTGATACCGGGAATTCTAGACACTTGTAAGTTGTAACCGAAGCTGTTGACCCATACTCGCATGAAATCGCGTAGACATATCACCAGCACGTTAATATCTATCCGGGCATGATCAAGTATTAAACATTTTGTACACATATAGTGCATTTTCGGATACGTTGTGCATCGGACACGATACCGTCCGTAACTTCAGCTATTCCAATTTAACCGCTTTTATACGCAGCAGTGGTTTTCTCTGCGTATTTTTTGTGCTCTGTCTACGGCGCGGTTGTCACAACTTCTTGTATTCTGTAGCGTTTTCTAAGTAGCTGCGCATATATTACTGCGTATTCTCGCCTCTGCTGCGGATACTACAGATATACATATCAAAATTTTTCCGGTACATCCCCATAGCACTGTACAGTGTTGCTGCTGTCGGACCCGGGGTCCATACGTGACGGAAAAAGCTGTACAGCGAAAGCTTTTTTAATGACAAGCGAAACATCGAAAGACTGGTACCTGTAGAGTTCCGGCATACTCATGAAATTGCGTAGGTTCTGAACACCAAGTTCAGAATTCTGCAGGAGACAATCCGAATAACTTATCCCTGGAATGTCAATTGTACAGGAACGGAGAATCGGGAAGAAAACAAAGTAGCATCCTTTGCTCTATAAGATCCTTCAGAGTATCTACGTACAAATGGAATACTTGAAGAACATTGGGTAAATATGGCCCGATAGGTGCTGAATTGCAGCTATGCCGAGACGACTCATGCTCATGAAACTATTTCAGAATGGAAACGGAATACTATTGCCTGCAGAATGTATGCAGCACTCAAAAACATAGGCGTAAATCGTCAAATTACTGGCGGAATACGGAGAGAAGATTCTTAACACATATTTCTACCGGGTTAAAAACTATTGCATAATACAAGCGGAATTGTGTGAAACCAGGGTACACGTAAGGTTTTAAGTTGTTCTTTGATTTCAAAATACGTACAAGATTATGTAAGGAAATACGTGAAGTGCAAATATGGGATAATACGAGATAATATGGGACAACAAGAAACACCTTCGGCTGCCGCCTCAGGGTTTCTTGGGATCTATATTCAGAACCGACTCGAAGGCATATTGTCCAAGTCTAACCTAGTTTGAAAAAACTGGAGTCTGTGACTACAAAACAGTTGGAAGGGCAAAAATTTCGTGCCGCGTGAATTTTGACAACCAAAAACTTATTTTCCCCATCCCTCCAGGGACACGCAGCAAAAAATCATCCGGATGTTTCACCAGCTAGATGACCAGTATTATCTGGATAATATTCGTCACAGTCTGTGACGAAGGCGTACGGGTGAAACTTGCTATCAACTGGTCTTTCGGGAAGAAACGCCCGGTCGGTATCACCGAAAGATGTTACTTGAAGAGTTTGGTGGGAAAATTCTTCGGATGGTCAAATATTCGCTCTTTGGACA
>JAQGAU010005467.1:0-10247 GCA_034698045.1 Paramacrobiotus richtersi
ACATCACTGTCTTGGTGAAGCGCTTTTCGAGAACCACAAACATAAACACATTCCTACAAGTAAGATTTTCTTTATGTAAAGTGACCCGAACAATTTTCTTTATGTAAAAATTTCTTCATGTAAAGTGACCCTTGAAAATTTCTTTATGTGGAAATTTCTTTATGTAAAGTGTACCTGGCCATTTCAGCCGTCTGAGCAGTCTAAGACATCGCGGTGGGCCAGTTCGCGGCACACTCTAGATGCGGTTCGACGAACCGCATTGTGTGGGTCGGCTGTCCTGAAGCCCAATCCATCCTTTCCAGCTGCACCAAATTATGTTTTTGTATTTTGTCGAAGTGAAAACGCAGTATGTACAGGAATGTTCGACGAGTTTTCAGTAAGTCGAAGGGACGTTGGAGACTGGACTTCGAGATAATGGTGCACTGCTAACGCTGTCATCTCTGCAGCGCATTCACTGAAGTAGTATTTACCTCTTTTCTACACTCGCATCTGAGATTTCAGTGATATGGCTTCTGTGACCTTCGTGAAACGTGGCATTGCCGCGGAAAACTGATGTTAACCGAAACTTAATAGACAAAATAAGAAACTGTTCTGCGTTCAACAAGGACCAGGTGTGATAAATCCGCAACCGTTTCGAGGCTATAGTAATTTATCTAATCAAGTGAAATATCAGCAGAACTGCATATCATAAACATAACGCGCTGGTACGGTACGTCCGTGCACGTGGTGGGATTCTTGTCATAATCTCGTTATCGACGGTAAAGCAGGATATACGGTATTTTATAGACAGTGAGTAAGTGGAATTATGAAGGAATCATGAAGTGAAGGAAGTGAATGTGGAAAGGACGGACCAGGAGATGGATTTCCCGGTTTGCGTCAAGACTTACTCCTTAGAATGTTGAAGCAGTCACATCCAGTTAATAAGACCACGAACACGCGAATGCGTCGCGGCGCAGCGCAGCGTTGCATACATGATTTTTATTATAGCTGTTCGGTGATTTTAATTATCCTATCGAGTTACTACGCGCTCAGTAGTTCAAAGACTAGAATATGCTTACTGCAAAAGCGCCATTGCTGAACGAAAATGAGCACAGTCGGCAGTCCGTACACGGTATTGTGTTCTTCATCCCGGAATTTCATGTTTGATTGACATCGCCTCAAAAGCACTGCAAGGAGGCAGCAGTATAAGCTTTTTTTAGCGATCAAAGTAATTGCACGCTGGCATCCAGTTTCTGCACAAATTACCCCTGCAACAGCCATCCGTCAAGGTCACCTTCGTCATGAACCTAACGCAAGCCAACATAACCGCAAAGGTGATGCACGGACCAAGCTGGACATTTCTGATTGCCATTAAGGCATCCATCACGATTGTTTCCATATCTCTTAATCTCGCAATGTTTGTCTACCATCTTCTCTCATCACTGAAGGTCACTCCCTTTAGCATTTACCTATTGGCGCTGTTCATGGCGAATATAGCGTACTGCTCGGTAGCTCCTCCACTGGAAATCGCCAAAGAACTGTACGGAGTGTGGTGGATGGGCTACTCAGTATGCATCTTCTACCTTTACTTTGAATTCATTGTTAGTTCATCAACAATTATGTTCCATTCTCTCATCGCTATCAGTAGAATCTGGGCCGTGACATTCCCGATATCGTACAAAGAGCGTCACACCAAAAGAACCGCTGTTTTCCTGTGTCTGGTGAGTTTGTGTTATCCGCATATTATTGTAATACCAGCGTATGTGATGGACCTACTGTATTACCATCGTCCAGAAGAACAATTTGGATGTTCTCTGCATACACCACCCATGAAAGCCTGGAGTCGTGCCGATATGCTACTCGATCACTTTTTACCATTTCTGTTGATTGTGCTGACTAATGTGTATACGGGCGCCATATTGTTGTTGAGAAAATGGAGACGTATGCGTGTGGCTTTTCCGGACAGCAATCGAGAAACGAGTCAGAAGACTGATAACGGTGATAAGAAGCCGAATCTGGGAGCGATCGGCCCTCGTAGATTGATCTACACGAAAGAGGTGAAAGCGTCTACCGTGCTGATCCTAACGTCCATTTCCGTGACCATCTGTTGGACGCCCGCTCTTGTGATATATTTTGGTTTTTTGCTCTTTGACATTACAATCTCGGATATGGCTTTCAGTGTTATGATGCTGCTCTATTCGGCTCAAGGCGTGTTCGATCCTCTGATGATTATTTTTAGCCTTAAAAAGGGCATCTATACGGGTGTGACTCCTTATAATTCCAACCAGTAGACTCACGTGGACCATGCCAGGTGATTCTGGGCAATGAGAAAAATGTTGACTATAGTATCCATAACTTCATTTGTTTACCCAATTAAACTATAGGGATACTATCACGGTGCGACTGGTAGAGGCACAAAATCTCACCGACAATCACACTTTATTGCAACAACGTCATTCGCCATAATCTTAAGCTTGACAACGTTAGTGGACTCCAGTAATCTAATCAGCTGAACCCTGATGCGTGTTCATCACCGTTACAAAGGCGCAGCTGCGTACTTGTTCTGCTGTACTTCGGTTTTGACAACTTTTAATGAGGTAATAAAAAGAAAGATAGTTTGGTAACTTTGGTTGAGTTTCTTAGCTTATCGAAGTTTAACGCAGGATTTAAAATTAGTAAGCTGCGGAGCCTATGGGTTGCTAATTTATTATACTATGTATGTGTTATAAGCTAAAATACCCCTCCGATCATTAAGAATACCCTGGAGCACGGTAAAGCCTCTTGAATATCGCTGCGGCCGCTGCCGTCGCTAACATGAGCTTGTACGTAAACAGCTAGAGTACTTCCGGCTCCTTACCAGGCGGTCCAGGGAATATGTTAAGCACAGAGAAGGTTTTGAAATACATATAATGATGCGTTAGCGTTGCTATAATAAACATCGCACATTGGGTTTCGCGATCCCCTGTTACCTGTTTACATATTACTGACGCTGACAGCTGTAACAAGCATAATGTTTTCTCTGGCTTTGGTGCTTTGAGTAAGGCAAAGAAACCACTTGGGTGTGCAGTTCTATCTTCCACTCGACAGTGTTTCTATAGGGAACGCAAATACCGGGTACCCAAGCGTTATCTCCGAACTTCTAGTTAAACCAACACCGGATGTTGTTTCCCGAGTGCGTCTGTGGTTAGTCCCATCTACAAGAACGGCGATTCTAGCCACTGGTGATTCAGATAAAGATAACATTTTTCTGGAAGGATATCGATTCGTACCGGAAATTAAAACGTCCTATGAGAATTATGAAATAAAAATAGCTTGCTTGCTTTGTGTCTACCGGTACACGGAGCCCGAAGGACTTGTACTTGCATAGCCGGGTGGTCTGCAGTGTGATAAACACCTGTCCCCTTGCAGTGCCTTAATGACACTGCCTTTGACATGTTCAGCTTGGATATCTCGCAGAATATTATCGAAAGCCGCGAATCTGCCGGTGACCTTATCTCGACTCTGGTCTGTCGTTTGCTCGTTGCATCGAAGAACTAAGCATACGACGCCATTGGCGTTTGCTTGTAGCGTCTTCGTATAGTTGCAGCTGCACCTGTCCTTGATGCTGTTTATTGTCACATTCCACCAACTGTTCCGGGAACGTTCGCAGCAAGGATTCCGGCCAGATTATCTTAATGGGCTAAGGACGTTTCGTATCCAGGTGTTTCCTGGATTTGACATGCATCAAATTGTCTTTTACGCCAGTTACTTGTGTTATTTACCTCACAGGTAAACTGCTATTTAATTTGATTTTTTCGTTCGATTCCGAATTTATTTCCGCTGTGCTACGGTAGGAGTATGATAATCAGGTTTCCCACACATACTGTGACAATACCTTGTGGTCTAGCACAAACATTGCTTGTCCAGATACGGATTGTATCGTGAGATGTTTGAAACATGTATTGTCACTACAAAGTTTTTTACAGAATGCGTCTGAATAAAAATAGCCAACTTAGTTTCAGTCACAGCATACTTCTTACTTTTCCCCAGTTCCTCTAACAGCCAGGTTTGAGTACCAGAGGCAGACAAGTGTACACGAGACAAGAATCAGTGCAATGTGAGCAGTAATGTTAGGCTTTTACTTTTACAGGCAGCTTATACTCAAACCTGGGCCCTGGCTACCAAGGGGAAAAGTACAAAGTATCTCCAGAGTCCTCACAAACCAACCAAAGGCAGCTTTGTGGGTCGAAAACTAGAGCTGGAAGTGACCTTAATAAGACCATATTTTAACAGAAATGTGCCGAAACACATGTCTTCGTTTTTCACCATGTAAAAAACAAAACATTTTGGCAATTTATGTACCACCAAATGTGCTTTGAATGCACGCACCGAAGCCGATTCAAACAGGGAAAACCTAATGGACGAACACACCTTCTGGTCTACACGGAACGGTGAACGTTCCCGCAGGGAACGTATACCTTTTTTATTTCCCGGTACCAAACGAGTGCGTGGAAACGCCGCATCACAGTTTACACTGATGGTTCTTATATTGCAACCCAGAAACCGAAAGAAGTGTTGCTTCCTGTGGCAATGTTCGCAGCTCACGTACCTGCAGGCAGGTTTCTGGGCTGTTCCTAGCACCCCTGGTCAGCAGCGCTTGTTAAGGTGTGACGAAATACCACATCTTTCATGTTGCCTTGGCGTTAGGCAGCTACCGTCCGCGTCACGACAGTTCGTACCGGTAAAGTGGGATACTTTTTTTTGTCCCGTGGCTCTTTATCACAAATGACATTGTCTCGGTTTTTACGTACGGCGTGCTGATTCTACCGATAAAAACCCATTTTTATAAGTAGTGCTGTTAGAGCTGTTATAAAACTTGCAGGGTCTTTAGCAGTCGGACGGAGTGACAGTGTCCGGACAGTTTGTCTGTCCGGATTGCGGTAGGTACGAGTGGAGATATCCAGAGGGCGTTTGACTGTTACTCCATTTGACTTCTGAAACTGGAATATCCAGATGTTCAGTTTGAAAGCTTTGACGATGATTCAATTAGCTACGCCATCTCCGACACAAAAGCTGAAGCGCGGCAGAAAAACTGACCGAAGCGCTCCTGACAGTGTGGGAATGGTTTATGACTAATCAGCTCGTCAAAAATGAGAGGAAGTCGAAACTGATGTTCCTAAGTTCATGTCGGAACCGGGAACCAAATGTACCACTTATGTGCCGCCCATCAAGCCTCACCTTTAACTACGGTAAAAAATCTCGGAGTGATAACTGAACCGAAAAGTTAATAAAACGGCGTTAAATTCTGAAACTGCCTGACCGCTGGAAATACGTGGAAGCAATGTGGCAATCATGCAGGCATCCTGAGCTATTCGCGCTGCCCGCCTACCTCACGGAAATGGTCGTCCTCGAAAACTCCATGAAGCCGCACTGCTTTCGGAACAATAATCGGACGGTCACTGACGTAAAGGTCTCAATGAAGACAGGCGAAGTCACCCTGGGCAGAAACTGAAGAAAATTTTGGACCACATGGGAAGAATTGTTGGTAGCCTTCCTGAGCGTCGTTCACTAGCGTCCTTTCGGCATGCATTACACAATATTCCGCTAGCTCAGTCTTCTTGTAGCGTTGGGCGTGTCCTGATTTCGTTATACTACAATTGTTCAGCCGGGTTTAAACTCTCGTGCTTTCGATGTAAAACGACAACAGCAGACGCAGCAGACGATGTACGGCCTTACAAACTACCTGTACCGTACATAGCAATTTAATTTTGACGTCATGAATATGAATTGTGCGTATCGTTCATATATGCGTTGTTTTTCTCGCAACGTGTAACTACCGCTACGGCATATCGGAGCGGTAGGTATCGGTAATAATGGAAAGCCCACGTGTGTACAGCGTTACTATGATACAGAATCATTAACTTACATCTCACTTCTTTCCCGGTAAATAATTTAGTACCACCCTCGCTACTGACTACAGGAAAAACTAATTCGACGAGCGGATAATTCAGAGAAAACTGCAGCAAAATTTCTTGATGGGGCATACATATTCGGTTAGAACAGGGCCAATCTCGTACTAACTTCAGTATCACCCTGAAATGGACCAAAAAGGAAACTATTTTTGGAATTTTACAGCTTGGTCTACAGGTATCTGCCACCAAAATTCTTTCAATTGCAAGCGTATCAAAGGAATTCAAGAAACCTAACTTGGCATTAACAGCTTATGTGATTAACGCCGCCGCATATTATGTAGATAGGTAGGTATTTGACGCAGATAGGTATTTGACCAGTGTAATCGAGGAGTCGCAGACGTTTTCTGAGACACTTTCGCGTTAAAGGTAGACGCCGGTCGAATGTATGGCTTTGCATGGACGCGTGAAACCTTGGTTGCAATGATTGGTTGTTGTGCACTATTTTTAAATATTGAAACTGAATTCTGTATTTTTTTTTAAATTCGCTGCAAAATTTCACAAAAATGCGTCACAGCTGAAACTGATCGAGGACCATCGTTTCATTTGTTCGCATGTACCGATAGTCGAAAAATGTTCAGAAACGAGCATTTTGACATCAGCATATCTCGTTGAACGTTTTCCCCATGCAGCGCAACAAACAACCAAGTAATGTGTGTGCCAAACGGCATTGTAATATAGACCCGTCTTTTCTTGTTTGTGGCCAGTTTGTGGTTGGCGCCTGTAGTCTATGTAATGGCAGCTCCTCTCACCGGTAATTATGCCTAAGTAGGAAAGTTACAAAAATGGCTTTGCAAACATTCGATCTTAAAAGTAATTAATGTTTCGAAGAATCGGTCTCACGCCTTGGCAATCAAGCCGCCTCTCTTACACCTGTAAAGGAAATGAGGAAGCAGTGCGTCTTTTCAGCCACTCTCTGTCATAAAACAATGCAGTATACATGACATACCGGAATCGTCAGCAATCTTCCTTGCGGAGATTGGTATTGTTATGTGCTTGATCACACTGACAGTGTGTCTAAAGCATGACACCGATTGTTACCGATCATGTGCCATATTTTATATTCATGAAAGTGAGCGATATTCACTCAACGGCGGATCGATAGATCTGCGCATGGTCTGAGAATCACCGGAGAAGGCCACTATCGTAATTGATTCGCGTTATTTAGGCTGGTGCCTTATGACCTTCGTCCGCTGTGATGCCTGTGAACCGTTCCATTTCACTCCGCTACGACCGACCCGTCAGGAACTGCAAATAAGCCACGACAGGAGCCAAGTGGATTTCAGCCTGTGAAGTCGGGCCGGAAGAAAGTTGCCGTTTCTCGTGGAACGAAAAAACCTGACGAGAATAACCGTGATGATTTATTTGACAGTTTGCGACTGAAGGAGCCTCCTCACCGAGACTTCTGCGTGCGGGGACTGCCAAGGGACATAACGGAGGAGAAGCTGATGGAATATCTCAATCGGCTGAATGTTAAAGTGAGATTCGTTCGTGTTCACCAGCGGAAGAAAGAGGATCTTCATGGTACTACTTTCGCTCGAGTTGGGACGTTCGTAACTCACCAGAACCGGATGATGGACGGGGAGAACTGGCAGGAGAACATCTCCGTTCGACCATGGATTTATTATCCGAAAGCAGCCCTTGCTGTAGGACTTTCGGAGCCACATGAGTAGTTTACGTGTTTCTGGGTATCAATCCCTAGGTTTGTTTGCCATGCAGATTCAGAATGCACTATAGTTCATTTTGATTGTAATTTGACGGTGATCTCATTGAAATCGCTAATTCTCATTTGGATACTTTTTACGTTTCCCGGCTGGCGGGAAGCGGTTTTTGTTCCAGTTAGTGAGATCTAGCAACCTGAGCAGGTTCCCTGCGTGGAATGCTCGGGGGCTATCGGACTTGGTTTATCCCTTACGGGTTTGTCTGATATCGGAACAACAATCAACAATCAATCAACCGGCTCTTCGACTTTGTGCTCCGAGCCCCGGGGAAACACTTGGTCCACCGAAAACGTCCCGGAAAAGCCCTGCGGCGTTAGGAAAAAAAACTGGAATCGCGTACAATAGGTTAGGAATATCCGTATTCCTAATATTGTCAGCTTTGCGGTCTTCAGCCGTAACAGCTTGGCCGTGCGCCGTACTTTGCCGTCAAATTTACCGTTCCGTTTTGCCGTGTACTGTGTACAGAAAGCCTTTTGCTTATTTTCTAGCAGTACAGTTATCTCTCGCAGTTTACCGTTTGCGCAGCGGTCTGGCCTTTGGAAATCACATTAACCACAAACAGCAAGGGACGACATACGCCACCTGGTCATAACAGTCAAAACAAAAACATAGGGCCAACAGTAAACTGCATAGTATACGGCAGCTGGTTGAGGCGATCGACCTGCTGTTTCTATGTGCATGTTCGAGGGAGGGCTTCATCTGTGCAGTCTGAATCGGAAAACCTATCACACATATATGCGCTTTGATTTTAACATCCACCAATCCCGAACGACGAAGGAAGCACGCACTGATGCGCGTGGCTACTGTGTACTGACTGGACAATGTACAGTGGGATTACTCACTTTTAGTCGTTATACTTTTATGGTTCATTTATGTCAAAGGAAGCGACAATAACAGCGGGAAAGCCGTACTGTAGGTTATGACTTACAGTACGGTACAGAAAGTAGGTATGGTCATTCGTATATGATGGTCATTCGTGCATGAGAAGATATGTTTAAGTCAGCCATAAAATACTTCTTCGTGTGCGAAACAGCCGTATGGTTTATTCCACAACGGTACTTCTATATTGTGAAAGCTACTTCTAGCTTTACAAATATGGTTATGGCCGAGGACGGCTTTCAGAACACGGCAAAACGGGACAGTAAAGATAAAGTGCACGTTACAGATGACTTAGCCTTTCAGATCATCCAAATGCGTTGGTAAATGTTTTGTCACCGCTCGTTGTTTGGCACTAGGCATTTAATTTAAACTTAAGTTACCCTATATTCATTTTAACAAAAAGCTGATGGCTCATTGTCAGTGGCTCAGTACATTGAGAATGTCTGGTTTAGTATCAATAGATACCCGACATTTACTTGATACTATGTAGAAGAGCTTCCGTAATTAAGTAGCAAAACACCACAGGCGTTTTCGAAGGCGGGTGTATTGTTCCCGAACACTACATGTCCTCTTGTCCACGCAACAAAAAGTCGCGTGAGATTTGCTCCCGGGATGCCTTGAACAGTCCCGTCTGCCGGCGCGCGATTTTGGCGTCCCACGCACCGATATACAGTATTTATGAGTCGCGGTGTCGTAATCAGAAAGAATTAACGTATCCAATGTTGGAACTCGAGACTGTTCACATAATTTTAGAGAGACTTAATTTGTTTTAGAAATGCCATGACCATAATAAAAAATGTTCTTTTGGCATTGACAAGTGTCGGATACTGTTTTCAAAAACGGAGACAGAATGTGCCCAAACGTTGTTTTCGAAATCAGAAAACAATGACGCAGCCGGGTGTTGTTCTCCCAGTGGACATTTAGTTTGTCACATTTACAAGAACTGCGACTGTAGGCTGTAGCCATTGTTGTTCCACTTAAGGTAATCGAACTGTATTGATTAAGCCTGTGTTTATGCTGTGTATTGCTCTGAAACAAGTTGAAGGCAAGCCGTAAGGCCGCGTTGGAAGTGCGGAACGGGTTCCGCCGAAAACAAAACGGGAAACTACCGACTGATTGATATTCTGTCATACAGTAACTTCCGACTGGCATGGCACTCTGGGATCGGCTACAGACTTGTAAGAAATATGACCCATTGTGTGGCTGGTGGGTATATCCCCTTGATTAGTAATTACATCACAGTCATTTCCTGATGCATATGGGAACGGTTTCCGGTTTGGGATACTTTAGAGGAACTTTCGTCGGGTTTACACATGACTTTGAGGGACGACGGCCGGTCTATTAAAGGGGCCATATGAAATCGACTGCCCAAATAAACTTCGTTCCAGAGAGCTGCGCTCGTCAGTACTTCGATCTGCCGAGCTCACTTTTCGTCGAGTAAGAGAATACGCTTGCCCTTTTACGTTTACGAAGGCGTTCATGGACAAAAATAAGTTGTACGCTCAGAGCTCCGAGCTTTTACACAAACGCCGTTAGTGGTACTAATCAGAAAACTCTGCCGATTTCTCGCTCGGGCAGGGTCATGTACAGGACCGGCAAAAAAGGTTTGAGGGGTCCAGTTGACAAAGAAAAAGGGCGCTAAGGAATGTAAAACAAAGGCAACAATAATGTTCGTCTGCAGTCGTTACAGTACCTCAGTTTCTGTGGCTTTCTAAAATCG
>JAQGAU010005468.1:0-10247 GCA_034698045.1 Paramacrobiotus richtersi
TTACACAAAAAGACCAAAAAGCATGGAGAGAACAAACAAAAAAAGAAGATTATTGACGGAACTAGTTAAAAGCAGTAAAACACCACCAAAAAAAGGGATTAAATTATAAGCAAATCACTAGAAGCAGTAGGAATAATTCCTACAAATGCGTGATAAGTTCCTTACCGTTTGCTCCGTGCTGGTTCGCTCTCTGCGCTTCTCATCCACATTTCCGTAATGCAGGTAGGATCGGTAGTTCCCCCGATAAATATCGTCTTTATTGCGGCTGAGATGGTCGACAATCTTCGTCAGCGTTATGGGCAGTCGCGTCTGCACTGACTTGTAAGCGTACGAACTGCCAAAACACACTTTAAGTGAGAAGCGAGAAGCTTCTTCAAACAAGACAGATCTAACCTCTTGAATGCAGCGGACCTTGGAGGAGGTAGAGTAGCATCCTTGGGATTGATAATCTGGGATTCTGCCATACTTTGGGGCATAAAAGAAGACGGGAACTATTACTAGAGGTTTCTGAGACTCTGGAGTCAACGCAGACGCTGGAAAGTGATAGAAAACGAGCTACTGCTGTACTGTCGGGGACAGTTTCATCAGGTATTCCCGGAAAAGGAAATATTATAGTGTATGAAAAATTCAACAGGAAAAATATGCATGGAATGATGGAGGCTTACAGATCGCGAGTCAGTCAAGACAACACTTGCAAGAAGGAAAGAAGGAAAAATAAATTAATGCGAAATGCGAAAGAATCGTCAATTTGGCGTATGCAATGCGACCGCCCAAGGAGGTTATTGCCAACCGCTCCGCTCTGTGGGATAAAGCACTTACCATGACCAGCACTGGTCACCGGCAACAACGTGCCCTTCCGTTTCCCCCCGCCGGCAGTGTGTCCCATCCGAAAAATTGTATTTTTACACACTTATGTGACTTTTGTCCTTTGATATTTCTTTCCGATAAAAACCTCTTCCCTGTGTATTTGACCAGCTCTACGGTATCATGCACTACTTCCGCTCGCTAGCGCTGTTTGCGAGTAATTGCGTTGTTTGCCTTTCGGTGACACTGTACTACGATTTTATCACGTGGCAGGATGACTAACAATAGAAGTATACGTATACGTAGATGCAAGAACTGACTATATCTGAATTAGACATAGTAAGTCCTTGGTAGATGTTATAATCGATCTGTACGTATGATTAGTAATACTAGAAGTATGTAAGCTTGTGACAATTGTTAGTAATGTGCCCGAACCAGTTATGTTATGTATTTCACATGGACACCAAAGGTCGTCTCTGCGTCCCAGCGTTTGATATACAGCAACAGCTGACTTAATGTCTACAATAATCGGTTTGCATTAACTAACACAAAAAATACGTAAAACATGATCCATGTACATACAGTTGAATCTAGTGCACAGATGATTAAATATATTTATTATTTACCAATAAACAGCTGTACTTATTGTTAGGGCCACAGAGCATGTAGATGAATGATTTGTTGCAGCCAAAAGAATGAGAATGTTATTATTGTTATGCGGTTAATTAATATGTGCCTGGTAGACCAAAAGCGATTTGCATACATGGCACGGCACCGCCACTGAATTTTCAATTTATGATCTTTATCGTCATATGGAATGTTCGAGAATCATCACACACAGATCGCTTGCACTGCAGGGCTGCAAGCTATTCAGAAGTTCTTGGGTCGACGGAGTACAGTACACTTGTAAAGTTAAGTAAACGTCCTGCATATGGAATATTTTAGTTGGTATGCTTTGGTGATAACTAATTCTAACACATAATTGAAAACGATAATTTTCATGTGTTAAAGCTCTTAACAAATCATTTCAATTTGGAAATTCGTATTCTCGCTATTTGAAATGGTTTATGTGGTGCAACAACCTGATGGGGAAGGTTATGGAGTTTATCTTGATCAGTAAGCCCCTTAAACTCGAAACAAACTAGCGATTCAATACTCGGTTTAACAACTGGAATTACTAATTTTTTCCTATCAGTTACAGGAAATCTTCTGCCGCACTGCGGGAGCTTTTAATTTTATAAAAATCTTATTAATCATATGCGTATAACGGTATAACCAGATACGGCATGACCATGATATTTCTTTATTTTCTTAGTTGGTGGTAAATTTAGTAATATGTGTAGATGCGCGCACTCGATTGCTCCAGATATTCGAGCAGAAATGTGTATACGTAACTACGTAATAAGTGATTAAGAAAATTCTAAATTAAGTAACAATTTGACAGTGAAATTACTGCATAGTTATTAATTGATAAGTGACAGATAAAATTAATTTGCATACAGTTTTACTAACTAATATAAGTTCGGTGTGAACTTACAATGTTAGGCAGGTTGTTAGTACGTGCATTAAGTTTTTGTGAAAAAGATTAATCAACATGACAACGTTAACGGTGCCCACAACCTGCGATCACCGATTCCGAGTTTAAGTACATTGTTGTATTTCGAAAAACTTTAAAGATTACGTAAAATGCTTTGTTTCTGTGTAATTTTTACGCCTTTAAGGGATAAAGACAAAAACAGTGTTTATTCTATTTAGTACAGTAACACAAAATAGAATAAATTGTGAAAACAATACAATACGTATTATACTCGTATACACCAAGTTATAATAACTACTTCCAGAAGTATGCACAACAGTTTACATAGAATTAATGTTATACCATGACTGTACAGACTAAAAAGTGATATTATATAGGAGGTATTACGCTGCGCATTACAACCGATCACTAGCCATAACCCATATTTTGTGCAGTTTTTTCATCAACGAATTTACTGCATTCCCGACCCGGGACATCCAGCGCAACGTATACCTCACTCATTTTGTGACTGGAACGATCCAATCTATACTATGCATATTTTAGTACGGATGCGGTCGCAGCCGCCAATGATATCGACGGAACGATCCGAGAGCCCTTTGACGAAATCGACGACGGTGAACGGGTCGCGTATGGTAGATACAACGGATACAAAACCCAGTTTTGGGGCTACAATGGTCAGCACAACCGTAATCTGCGAGCGGTGGTTTATGCCGACGGATGCTGTCTGAACAACCACAGTACCGATGTTGAGCGTTTTGCCGGATACGGAGTGTACTGGGGACATGATAATGCCATGACCTTCTTGAATAAATCCTGGAAACTGTCGGGCATCCAGTCGCCGAATCGAGCGGCGATTTGGGCCGTGATTATGGCTGTAGTGGGTGCGGAGGAGCAGGGCTTCCGCTCGCTGGCTATCCGGACCGACAGTCAATATGCCATCAATTGTAAGAGTTTTTACACGGAGCCAGAATGATGCGTCGTGCTAGTACATGTCCTGGTATCGTGAATTCTGGATTTCTTCCTAGAATACAGATTAAATCACACAGTCGTTTTCTCTTTGTTTCAGGTGCTTCCGGATGGGTTGAGGAATGGATCGCAAATGATTGGCGTAAGAGAAACGGAGAAGCGGTTAAGAATCAGGATGATCTGGAGACTCTCTACGATGTCATTCAGAATTTTGGAGCTGGTAACATTATTTACGTACGTTTTAAAACAAATTATACAACTGCCGGACTGGAATTAAACAGTATTTAATTTTTGCTTAATTAAATTAAAGCTAGTTTATTGGGCGTAGAGATGTTCTTTGTATATACGACATAATTTATACTGCATTTTTTCCTGCGCAGAAACACGTGCCCGCTAATTGTGGCGATTATGGATGGCAACGCGCGACAGGTCTAGCCCGACAGGGTGCTGAACAAGCGATATACAGTACCTATTGACTAGTGTTTCCGCGACCTGTCACACACGGTTTACGGAGGATGATCCGTGACTGTGATGTGCTAGTTTGTTAAAAACGTGATCGTTTCTGCCAGCTCATAAGTATAGAAATACAACGAGGAAACGACATTTGTGTTTTGGGTACGATTGATTCCACAAAAAAAGTGGAACATGTGTTTTTAGTGTCTAACTGTATAGTGCTGAATGTTTTGACACGAATGTATGTACAGCCGAAAAGAACAAGATCTACTTGCCGTTCATATATGACCGCAGGGTGACCTATTAGTACATATTGTTTCCATAACAGGTAACTTAATTCGGGAGGCTACATTTCACAACGATTTTCAAGGTTTTAATTTTGTGGCGATGCTGGTTTGCTTTCGTACTCATTTGGCTTCGTGTACTATATAATAAAAACGGAGTCGATTCGGATGGTGGTGCACGCATTTGTTCACAGAATTTCTTATACCGACAATATTATGAAAGCGACAATTTGTGCCAACAATGCTCAGGGTGAGCATCTTTGCATCGATGCTGTTAGCCATTCGTAATTATTTGGTTGTTTCCTCTAGCGACCTTTGGAAGACTTTGTAAATGGCGGCAAGATGCATATACTCAGTATAGAATATTCATTTTGACGAAACCTCATCCTTTTTTTTGAGAAGGTCCTCATCTTCGCGCAACTTTCCCTGTTTAGTGCTTCTGTTTTAGGTTGCTTCGTAAAAATATGCAGAAAACTGCAAATGTATACGTTTTATCGCCTGCTTCGAAAAAGTCCCATGCGGCTCAAAAACTGCAGCAGTAGTCTGATTCAAAAAGTCGCAAGAGCAAACACACCATATTGCATCATGAAACTGAACATAACTGTAGTGACCTTTGTCCATATAATCTTGATCACAAAAAATCTCGTGTCTGCATGCACTTCCGGGTAATGACGTTTTTTCATTACAATTTTTATGTCGAAGACAAAGGGGAACGCTACGATACCAGATACGCTTGTGCAACCCATCTGAATTATGGCAAAACTATCGATTGGAAGAGTACACTGTTGTAATCATTGTCTTATGTTTCCAGATACGTGCTTGATAATTATTCATGTCTAGCATTCGCTATCGTAAATTATCTGCATTTACTGATTTACATATTGCGTCATAATCACTGGTTAGGGACTGAATATCAGATACCTAATACGACAATATGTCTACAGTTATTATATACGGGACTTACAGATAACGCAGCGTACAAGTATTGCAAAAACAGATAAGGGTAATCAAAAACCAGAAACTTAAGCGGTAGCATATCTTATCAACTGAATAAATGTTGCACATGTTTACAGATGCAACCAACGTAGACATTCATCAACATATGCTTCCGTTTTCCGTAAGCTGTTGTCCGAATTATTATAGTCTTTCAATGCTAACTAATGAATTATTATAGTCTTATTATTTCCGAATTATTATTTAACATGCTTTCAATGTTTCTGCTCTAATTTCTGAGTTGAAAAAATGGTCGATCCGGTCGTACTTGCCGTCGCCCTTGTTGCGGTTGCTCTGACGGTATATGCCTGGCAAAGGCAAAGAATAAGGGGGAAGATCCCCCCGGGACCGCTTGGATGGCCGTTTTTCGGAAATTTGAGTTTCTTCCTGTCTCCGGGCCCCAATCGACATACCAAATTTATGGAAACTGGAAAGAAATATGGGGGAATGTTCACACTGAAAATTGGAGAAATGTAATTGTTCGAAAGTTTGCCACTGAATGTGGGTGAAAAAGTCATAAAATATGATTTGTAGATGTGGTCCTTGTGTCACATCCTACCGATATTTCCGTGAGTCGATGATTGACAAAACATGGACATTTGCCGATCGACCTCCTGATCTACGATTTCCGGAACTGAATACAGGTTCGTCGGAAAAGTGGCATATTTTAATCCAAGTACTACATAGAAAAACGAAAGTGCTACTTGCTGAACTCCAGGCATTAAAAATAACAAATTCCTATATTTCAGAACATTAAATACAAGGGTTGTGGCAGGAACTGGAATCATTATTACATATTAGACGAATCACAAATTCATATAACATTATATAAAAGGAATTCATGGGAAATTATTCCGTAAATTACGAAGTACAGAACATAATTATTATTATAATAGCGACGCACTTTTCAGATACAGTATTTAACCAGTCAGTTCATCACACATATTTAACTTTATTGTAACTATACCAATAAGCAAGAAATTGCCATTTGCATAATCGTTATATGAAATCGCAGGAATTTTGACCAGCGGTGTGGATGAAGATTCGCGCGAAATCCGCCGCTTCACGTTAGTCAGCCTACGCAGTTTCGGCTTCGGTAAAACCGATATGCAGAACATTATCCTAACCGAATCCGACCTCCTCATCGACGAGTTCCGCCGCACCAAAGGTTCACCGTTCAATCCGCGTAATGCCCTGACGACCGCGACGGCCAACATCATTTCCGCTGTGCTGATAGGTAAAATCATTGATTACCGCTCTGCTGATTTGCTCTTAGTTATGTTTATCCATTTCACAAACTTTTTGTTATACATATAGATGAAAGTTCTGGTTTCTGTACTTTAATTACAAACTCTGCCATATTCTGTTTAATTTACCTCTACTCCTGTGACCTGTCAGTTTGTTTACGGTACTTCTAGTGCACCAAAGAGAATTTATTATAGCGTAATTTTGTCTACGTTTGCGGACAGTTTCTCGTCGATTTTAAAAAACGAGCAGCATTTTTCGCGATTTTAACGATTAAAACGGGTTAAAATACTAATATATCAAATAATACTATATTAAATAAATAAATAAATACGGAAATAATAAAAAAATAATAGATTAAAACGGTTAACAAATTAATACCGTTAATGGTAGGCAAACGATTTCATCACGAGGAAGCCGGCTTCGCGTTCGTCGGCGAGAAAATGAGTGAAGCTTTAAAACTGGTCAATTCGGCCATGCTGGTTACGGCCTTCCCGCTGCTAAAACTCTGGCCGCACAACGACTACCGGGTGTATTTGGATAATTTTCGTGATACGAAACAGTTCATTACCGGCTTGATCATGGAGCACGAAAAGACCAGGGCACCGGGAAATCCGCGGGATTTTGTGGACGCTTGGCTGGATCGTGGGGAAGCGGATAAGAATGCTCAAAGTTTGTTTACGCGGGATCGGCTGCTGGCGGTGCTGATTGACCTTTTTGGAGGAGGATTTGATACCAGTGCAACCACTCTACAATGGTACATAATTAGCCATCAAAATAATTGTTATATTTGAACTGCACGAATTGAACGTGCTACTAAATCATGTCTAACATTGAACCGCGTCGCTTTACCGGCTACCAGTTTATGCGGTTTTCCATCTCACACAAGCAGAAGCGGTACATTTCGGCCGTGGTCTTGCGTAGTGTAGTGGCAATAACGAGATGCGCGCAAAGTCCTGATGCCGGTATTGCGGGTTAACAACCGAATTCTAGAAAAATAAGAGCTTAACCGGCGTTTTGAATGATGTTTTTAAAAGCAGTCATATACTGTACAGTACGCGTTTTTTGCTGCCTCTCAAACAGATACGTACAGTGAGTGTGAATCCAATCCTTTCGGAAGTATTTCGGTGGATATTAACCACAGACCATTTATTCTACATCACAATCTTCTTCTACGATATAAAAAAAGGAAGATCAAAATTAATAACAGAAGAAGTATAAAAAGATCAAATTTTCTCCACTTCTTCTTTGTTGGCGGTCTGCCGTTAAAATAGTCAACAGATATTTATGTTCCAGCACATTGCTTTGGCCTATGCGTCGTTTGATAACTCCAGTTTGGGTTGTTACGTATACAGGGCGCTTCTTTTATTGCTCCACCACCCATCCATGCAAGACCGCATCCACCGTGAAATGGACGACACAGTCGAGCGCACCCGCCAAATCACCTGGGATGACCGCGACCAGCTCCCCTACACCGAGGCCTTCATCTGGGAGACCCTCCGTCTCTATCCCGTCTTCCCCTTTGCCGCGCCCCACCAATCCACCGAACCCGCCAAACTGGGTGACTACGAGTTCCCCGCGGGAACCCGCATCATCTTCCATCTCTTTTCAATTCACCGTGACCCGGAACTGTGGGACGCCCCGGAGGAATTCCGGCCGGAACGCTTTGTGGAGGCCGGGAAGCTGAAGTTGCCCGAATTTCATGTGGCGTTCTCCGCCGGACGGCGGTCTTGTATCGGGGAGCAGCTGGCCCGGAAGGAGCTGTTTTTGCTGTTTGCCAATCTGCTGCACTGTTTTAAGGTGATGTTGCCGGCGGGGATTAAGCAGCCCGGGAAGTTGACCTTGAACAGAGGGGTCACGCTACAACCTTCGCCCTACGGAATTACCGTTGTGCCACGTTTTTGATTCCTTTGTTTATATATAATATAGTACTTATTTATTTATATCTTAGTAGTTTTCTAGTTTTTATGAACGACCTCTGTGTATTTATTTGATTGGTCTAGTTCTGACCCGGCCGATTCAAACTGTACTTGTACACAAGATGGTACTGTACATACAATTTTTACAATGATACCATATTAAACCAGTAAAAAACCACAATCGGGAAACTTAATTATATACTACATAATCTTTTCAGTAATGTTATAACGTTGGGCGATGCTTAATGAATTCATGGCCACAAGCAGTGCATCGCAGTGCCATTGTACTACGACATTGATACATTAGGTTTGTCAGTTCCGACCGGTTTCTGTTCACCAGAACCAGAATGCACAGAAGAACAATCTGCAACAGCAGAAGAAACTTTCTGTTTGACGTTGCCTTAAAAAGCATCGAATATAAGGCGAAAGTTTCATACGAAAACCGAAAAATGCACCACAATTCCAGATGTACCGTAAACCGTGTCATTAAGTTGAACCAAAATAAAGAATGCAGTAACGAAAAATAAATTAAACACCCCAAGGATCCCATCACGGGTGGACTGTGCCTTAAAAAATATTGCAGTTCACGTAAGTCGGAAGAATCCTCTGAGTGTTATTATCACCACAAAATCAGCCGCTTCAGTTGTTTGCGCATTATCAAACCAGTCCTACGAACAATGTCAACAAAAACTCAAATGCGTTGTATCAACACGGAAAAAACTACGAGAATTGTTTGTGTATTTACCGCTTACATGCACTGTCGAATGGGAGGCCCCCCAGCACCGCCGCCGCTCCACCACAAATTATGCTGTTTCCTTCCGCCCTTACAATTATAGGACATATTCCACCCGCACCAAAAAAGCACACTCACGCACCGAAACCATACATATACATTTTGCTAACTGAATAGACAATACAGATAAGTACTCTAAAATATAACAAAAAAATTGTCCTAAATAGTTAATCGATCTTCGTACAAAAAATATAAAATCAAATGGACGGTGGAAATTTTAGTTAACCCCACGAATGCTACTCTGAATGAATACTGTATCCTGGCTTACATTTTTAGTCTCTGCCATGCTTCTATCTTGCTAATAAATGTGCACTTATTTTTATTTAATTTCTAGCAGTAACTTGCTTACTATTTTTTTAGTGCACTAACTTAGCCAGGGTGTAATCTCTCTACGTACACGAATGTTTTTAACCGAGTTTGAGGAAGCAGGAGCATTTTTTATGGTTTTAGCGGAACCGAGTCCATAAAAAACATAATGCCTTTAATAATATAAAACTAGAAATATTCTAGTAACTCGTATGGCGTTAGTTTAATGTTACTGAAAATCTGAATTTGATTCGCAAATTTATGTGAATTTCTTGTTTCTTACCTTATTCATCAAACAACAGCGGTTTAGTATTTACCGTTATCAACACCTGCATTATCTAGGTATTGTCAGCATTATTTAACTATCAACAGTATGAAATATTTTGAGTAGTTTTCATTTACTTCGAAGGTGTAGTCGCAGAATGCTACATATAGAAGTAACTGAACTGTCAGAAAATACAAACGATCTTTAATTAAAAGGACTGATAGTTTCCTCAGAACTGCAAACATCTCCGTTTTGCCTTTTCGAAACAGACTTTCATTATTATTGTCATATTTTCCGCTGTAAAAATTGGTGTAGTGTTCTGGATGGAATCGTTCAAGTGAAGCAGAAGCGGTACATTTCGACAGTGGTCTTGCGTAGTGTAGTGGCAATAACATGATCAGGCCAAGCCATGATGCCGGTATTGCGGGCTACCAACCGAATTCGCGAAAAATAAAAACTTTACCGCAGTTTATCCAGCGTTTTCATTGCTTTTTAAAAAAGCAGCCATATACAGTACGTGTTTTTTGCTGCCTCTCAAATAGAGTATGTAACTGTAAAATCAATCCTTTGGTAAGTACATTTCGGAAGAAATTAACCACAAACCATTTAGGGTGGGTCTCGATTTCGAAGCGAATCTCGATACGGTACGGAGGCGTGGCTAAACGAAGATACGGTTCGCGAA
>JAQGAU010005469.1:0-10247 GCA_034698045.1 Paramacrobiotus richtersi
ACGGGTGTTTATTTTTGTGTAATTCTTGTTGGGCTTTGACAGCTTTGTTTATTGCACTTTTGTTTCAAAAAACCTTTATTAGTTATGGACGCATCAAAAAACATTAGGCACACAACTGGCAAAAAATGCTTGTAGTTCAGTTTTAACCAGAATCAAATATGACTGTGTTCCCAGTTTCGTAATTCTCGCTTGATTTCTCCAACTGTACGCTTATACTGCGGTGATCGCTGGTCTGGTTCATAACCCCCATTCGTCTGCCCACTTCGTATTCGTATTAGTTTGCTTCTTGGCGACTCAGACTTCCTTCTGTCCAGAGCGTTGTGCGTGAAATTTGGATCCATGTGATTCGTTCTACAAATTCAAAAACAAAGTACCCATCAGTTTCTGTATACGCTTCTGTAACTTAGTAAATAGTAACGACTGTTCTGTATGCGAACGATAAAATTTATGCTATATGCCTGCTAAAGAAAAAATCCCCAACGAGATCCTAGTGCCCTTACTTGATGACTGATACCAGCTTGACTCTTCCACCACCGCTTTTCACTACCGCATCTTCAGGCTGACTCGGCACCGCATCTCGCGGTTCTCTTGGTGGTTTCCGCAGCGGGTCTTCACTAACCGGCTTTTCCTATACAACCACAACCTTTCCCAATATTTTTCACTTTCCAATCAGAGTGACCATCGTACCCGAAGCGGCTGCGTTTTGGCAAGGGGTGCCACCTGACTGGCTCTCGGCGCGGCCGCCCGGTCTACCGGCGGTTGTTTGTCACTAAAGCTCTTTTGTATGAAGCTGGTTTCCTTTGTCCTTTGGACGTTAAGCGGGTTAAGCTGCTCAAGGATCTGCGAAGGCACATGGGATTTCTTTCGCGGCATCACCATCGTCTGGATGCCTTGGTCCTTTAACTGGTTCTGGTCTGGTCGGAGCGACGGTAAAGAAGTTTGTGTAGCAGTGAAATGATGGGAAATCTGCGTATCGACAAATTTGTTGCATCAAGCTTTTCTCTAGTTTACTTGGACCTACAGCAGTTGGGACTGTCTTAGGTGGTTTCCGAATACAGCGAATCCAAATGCAGAGGAGGAGCCAAACGAGGCAAACGGCCAATAGAACGGCCGCAACCTACAACGTCAACAGTTACAGCTGTCCATTTGCAAGGACCGTAGTTCGCAAAAAGACTATTACTGTTGAAAGTCCAACGATGATTCCGTAATAGTCTGGCGAGGAAACGCTGGGCGACGCAGTATGGGACGAATTCGCAATCACGTTCGTATGAGCAGAAACAACTGCAAGCACATTCGTCTATTCAGTCTGACTTCAGCGTCCCAGTTTCGTGAATTTCATACCGATTGGTCGCTGCAGAACCAGATTCCCCAGAACAGCACTGATCTCGTCGTTACTGAGGAGATTTACCCGTTCCAGTCCTTCGTACGCATTCAAAACATTCCATTCCGAACCGAATTCGTTATCCTCATACAGTAAGACGAAATCCACTTGGGTTCCAGTTAAGCCATTTACAGATGTTGCGTTGATTTGGACAATCTACAAAAAAGGAATCATCGAGAATTTTCTTAGGATTCTGACTGGCTGAAAGTCAGAAACCCCGTACCGTCACGTTAGACACCGGCTTCATGGTGAAGATTATGTCTTCGGGAATAGTTGTATTTGTTGAATTGTCCATGAACAGCATTTCCTGTTCTTTGAGCAGCACGTATCGTCGGTCACCTTCTTGGAAGGCTTTCAATAGTCCTGCTTCCATTCGGGAGCGATAAGTGTTTGAAAAAGGGTTGGTCCTGTCCCAGCGCGGCTGGGTTACAACTGTAAGTATTGTATAGAAATTGTGATATACATAGCGCGTCCCAGTTGAAGTCAATTTTCTTGTAAAAAACATGGTCGCGCGCAATTCAGAACAAATGTATTCGGCTTACCAATGCGTAACAACTCCTGGACAGGAAACACCGTTGTCGTGGTGAATGGCGTAGTCGTCGTCGCGCTTGTCGTGGTCAACGTCTGAGTCGTGGTACTACTACCCCTTTGCGTCGTTGTTGACCTTGCCGTTGCACTGGTCACCCTAACAGGAGCGACAGTCTGAACCGGCCGAATAGGAAGAATAACCAGTCGTGTATCATTAACCACTGGAAAAGAAGGTGTCGTTGGCGGGAATGTTGTCCCATCGTCCAGCTGCATTTGCACGGTTGATGTTGGAGTAAAAAACATACTGCTGAATGTTTCTAACAGGACGATTCGTGTGGGAGAGATCAGAACGGGAGATGTGAGATTTGTCGACATTTCAGTAGGAACGGATGTTATTTGCATAGTATCGATATGCAATGAAGTTAAAACAGGCTCCATGGCCGAGCTTAGAAAATACTGGGGAGACGAAGTCACCAGGATAACTGATTCAAAATCAGGAGAAAATGGTGTTAATAATACAGAAGTCCAGTTTACTCCGCTTTCAGTTAATGACGTCACAATGGGAATTTGATCAACGGTAAGCATTGTCAGATTTGGTGACACCAGTGTAATTATCGATGTCGATGATGGCAAAGGACCTGTGAAGATTGGAGGTTGACTGGGAACGGGCCGACGAGATAAATGGATAAAAGGATTGAGTGAGGCCAGAATTGGATTTATAAGCTCGTCTTGAGCGATATCCACCACGTACAGCAAGGTGTTGTTATTGATTTCCGAACCCGGTGATTGACCTAAATATACACTGTACACTGCACATTCCGCCTGCTTATCGACAAATTACGTACGTATATATAACGGTAGTTACATTACGTGAAGACATATCAAACCTAAGTTTTCTACAGACAAAATTAAATATGCTCGAAAACAGGAATTAATAAACATGCAGCAACTGTGCAGATAGGTAACGGTTGGTGTTACAATTTCAAGGTACCAGGGGTAGTATCAAACTGAAGCAAAGGGACTTATTGTGGAACGGTTTCGTATACAAAAGACTAAATTGCAAATAGTCCATTGCGCAAAACACCACATGCCCACATCCAAAAATAAAGGAAAAGTGAAACAAAACAGCTGTAAAATTTGGGAGAAAAGGCGTTAAATCAGCTATAAGGCAAAAGAACAATAAGACATTCATATACTATACATAGGTAAGTATACTGCACAGCTGCAGATAATATATATATACAGTTCGATACACACTATCGACTGTAACAATAATTTCCATAACTCAGATTCAAGACAGAATGTGTGATGAACAAGTTAAGAATGCAATGAGCTAGGTTCCTTTGTCGAAATCAGATTTAACATACCACGTAATACTCACCGTTCACGAACTGAAGGAAGACAACCAACGGTATCCACCACCACAACGACATATCGAACCACACAACCAGAACCCGCACTGCATCACAAATTAAAAAACTTCATTTCCCAGCCTTATACATATTCCATCCCAGAAACAGTTACGACTGTTTAACTGGATGAATCATCTGCAGTAAACGACCGCGTCATTCACATCCAGAAAAAAGTGGAACAAGTCATCGCTGCACAACTACTGATCGACACAGGCACGGTTCGTATATAGAGTCCCACTGATAGGCTGCGTAAACACGTTAAGTGCACCGATCTCCAGGTAGAGTAGCATCTTCCTGCTCTGGCGCTCGCGTCTCGCATTGCACGTCGGGTGGGTGAATGGTGTAAACGGGGTTAGGAGTATGGATTACTGTACTTACTGCACCGGGAGAGCAGCGGCATTTCTGGTTTATGATGTGTGGATACGCATATGATTCATACCGGATCGATATGGAGACACTGATACGTGTACACTAATTTTAATCGATAATAGGCTGAATGTATAATATTTTCTGTATACGAGTGTGAATACGTGTTGGAGGTGATGATTGTGAAGTTGTAATCATCGGTGTAATGTGTTGCATTTCAGCAATAGGAAGCCGTTTGTCTTGCGGAATTGGGATCAGACATTAACAGGGAAAACTAAATGTGGAACCATTTGTTTCCTTTGGTACCTTAATAATTGGGAATTGTTCTTAAGCTTATTTTTTACAGAATAACTTATTTTTTGCAGCATACGTAGGGTTGTACAAATCGTTGATAGCAACGAAACAAATCGAAGAACGGCAGATACAGTATTTGCACACCCAATAGACAGTGAATATAAAAATAAAATCAGTTACGAACTACTAACAATCACATAAGTCGACCCACAATGAATCTACATTAGAAGACAGGATGTTGTAATCTTATCGATAAAACAACCAAGTCAGGAAACGTCAGATTGTGTACCCACATTCGATAAGAAAACGATTGTATTAAAATCACCACATTGTATAAAACTATTAATAAAATTTGAAGATAAGATACAGAAATACGGATCACTCGCTTTCTTGCAGGGCATCCAGTAACATCTGGCTTAGAACAACCTTCGGGTATTTTTAAACCGTGGGATAATAAATAAATTTTGTTGAGCATAAAAAAATCTGAATAAAATGAAATATCAACAAGCATTTGCCATTCTGTTTGTTATCGGAGTAACATCGGCATCTTTTATTCCGCGTCATCCCGGTAAGCTTTTCCGACGATTTCAAATCATGCGTACAACGGTACAAATCACAGTTTTTCAAATTTCATGCAGAGCCCTCCAACCAGTATGACGCGGTGAAAACGGGAAGTGCCCTTGGAAAGCAGCTGTTAGACGCGTTCGATAGGCTCGGTCAAGGTATATTATACATTCACATATTATGCACACTGTACGCGTAATCTGCGAATTCTAACATTTATTGACGATTAATCAAAAGCGAACTGCAGTTAGGCTCCATATGTGAATTCTCTGCATGACTGTATTGCGACTACACTTGCTGTTAAGAGATTTGTAGCTATATTAGTGAACAGTACATAATATTATGTCCAATATATATGTCCACTTTATATATCCAAGAGTATATCCAATTGTTTCGCGTAAAACAATACATTTCGCTAGAAATGTATTAAAAAGGAATCGTCCAACACTTTTATTGTAGCAGTACCTATACATTAAACGATAAAAATGATCAGGTAGCGTCGTAGCTATTCGACTTTGTGCGGTATGTATAAGCGCAAAAACGAGCGACTTGTACGTAGCGACATACATACATGTAATACATGCGTTTCTGCATGGATTTGTTCATATTTAAATACTACTGCTAACATATCTAACGGTAATGTTTTATAAAAAGTGTGATATTTTTCAGCGCCAGCACATGCACCAGTCATCAATAATGAACAAATCGGGACAAGGGCTATGGTACAGCAGCGTGATCTCCTGACGAACCTTATCGCATCCGCCCTTGGCATCGAAGCGGCAACGGTCGAATCCATGATGGCGACGTTTAGGAAAATTATGGACTTTTATACGGTAAAATAGAATTTTCAACCAAACAGTACTCGCTGAAATGCAGAACGTGTTTAATAAAAATACCTGCCACCATGACGGTATTATTATGTCCTTCCAAAAAAATTACCGTGAATGTTCTGTTTTTATTCAGATGGCGGAGCCCTTAATCGAAGCCATTAACTTTCCTGGATTATTTGCTGGATTCTTGCAGACCATTATTAATCACGATATTGCTCAGTGGTTGATTCATGAAGTCGCACCAGCCACGCTGCCACCCGGGGTAAGCACGCTTCTCGTTATACGAGCTCGAGCCGGCAAAAAAGTCAAATTATTAATGACAGATATGTAGCAAATTTAAATGGCAAAACCAGTTTCTTTTAAAGTTATACGCGACCACGCATTATAACTATAGGGAGTATCTACAAAATACATAAAACATATGTTAAAACAGAATATGTATGTGAGATGAACGTATCTAGAAGAATTCAACGAAAATGATTTTCGAACGTTATTTACAAACACCATAGTATTTTTTAAACAGTTTGAACTAGATAATGTGAAATAATTTTTTTTCGGCATATTTAATCAGGCTATTGTTTCCTTGAACAATATTTATATAATATTGATATACAGTATTTATATTTATATTTTGCTATATTTTAGGCTATTGTTTCATTGAACAATATTCTGGCAAACTACTTTGGCCCACGACCACCCATCACCCGATCCGTCGACCCGGAAGTTCTCCAGAAATTCCGATCAATGTCTTTCCCGTTGTAGAACAGTCATTCCATGTTGAATTGTTTAATTAAATGTTTTCAGCCATCATCGACTCGCTTATCGAGTTATAATGTAATAGTCAAGCTGTATTTCCATCGTTGTTGTTCATCCAGATATCGTTTGAAAGACGTAGATGAACATTCTTTCATTATCTGCCAACGGAACACCACGCTTCATTAACGTTATAAATGATCATTTGCGGTCAAGTTCAATGGCAAAAATCACGACAAACTACTGGAAAGCATTACGTAACGTATTCTGTTTCTATAAGAACCGGCAGACGTGCCTTTGAGCGTTGGTATGTGTAGCTATTGAAAAATTGTTGATAATACGCAGGTATGTACGGTAATGGTTGTGGAGCATCTCCATTTCAAGTCTATTGTGTGGCGTTTGATTGGTTGGTAATCGGTCTTTAATTTGGACCAGCGTGGGAATTGGCAGCGACGAGTGTCTCTGCTGGTATATTATTCTATGGATTGGGATAATACCAGGCGACGTTTCTTAGTACAGCTGTAACACTGGATGATTTATTATCGGCGACTTATACAGCATCAATTGAAAATGATAATTTATGCTTCCATAAAACAGATTAAGGATATTATTTCTTACTCATTATAGAGTGTGTTACCAAAAGAACTCAATATAGAAATTGCATTACTGTAGATTATGCATCACGATTAAATATGAATTGCTTTTTTATTTAAATAAATTAGATTTATTCGTATTATTACTTATTGTTATATATTATTTAAACATATTATATTAAATATATAAGTTTTGTTTATATATAGATTATTATTTTTTATATTTATCTGCATATTGCCGCTGTATGTTACACAGTTTGCAGGAGAATTACTCGATCATTTTAGTCAGCTCAGTGTCAGTGGCACAAAAGCTATTACACGAAGTAATTGGTCGTAAACAAATAACATATATTTGTCATTTGTTTTTTTCATCACTTTCGATACAGCGCTATTGCTCATAAATGAGCCGATAAAAAAATACGCTTTACGGCTTCTTCAAAGATATCATGCAGGACAAAGCGGCGATTATATTCGTGTGATGCAAAAGTGAACAAGGTCAGACACATGTCAACAATCTCTCCATGGGTGCCGATGAAAAAACCGCAAATGTCTGACTATCTAATGTTGCTGGACATTTGCCATTAAATTTTGACTGGTGCAGCAAAAAAAGGATTCAACAATAAATAAATGAAATAAAAACTGCGAGGAAGAAAATCCTGTTAAATAATTGCAATTAATAGTTAATTAAGTTACCAGAAATATTATATATATTATGTGAAATAAATATATAATAAATTATTATAATAAATAAATTTCATGTATTTGATATTATATGTTCTTAAACAAGTTTTAATAAACAATAAAAAAATATAAAATTTTTCATTATATAAAATTAACTAATATGGATTATATGAGCGTATATGAGCGAGCGAATTTCCGCACAACGCGAATTTACTCGGTATCCGACGTATAACTCAGTATTCGTCGAAATAAATCTATTATTTCCTTAAAAATAATATTATGAGAAAAACATGACCTCGAGACGCAAAAAACCCCCACATAACCATGTACAGCCCCACATCGAATCAACTGCAATAAAACCGTATCTACAATCCCATCAATAAAAATGAATCAGTGTTTTCCTTTCCGCAACCGGCATATTATTGATGGATTACCTAAACGTGCCACTATACACATACACTTCAAGGCAGTCACAATAAAATAACAAATCAACTTTATATTGAGCCTAATCTGTGAAGGTCTGGGCTTGTTTATTTCCGGGGAAACGTTCGTCCTTCGCCGCGCTACCCCGTTAAAATTAAATGCTAGTTCGACATCCCAGAGAAAGATGAGTATATAGCGTTCAGTTCACTTACCCCCGATTTCATGACTGTGTTTTTGTTGGAGAAATCTTCTTGTAGGGTGGAAATTGTACAACGTATATAATTACGCGCTGACGTGTGGTCAATCGGCTGTTAAGTTCAAAAACAGTTTAACGCTTGGATGACTAGCAGTATACTGACCATACATTGCCGAGTGCATATACAGGTGGACGTCAATTGCTGCTTGTCAATCGGCTGAGCGAAAAAAAGACTGCCTGAATTTGCTTTGTAATCAGCGTTTAGCTGGAACAAAACGGGAAGCTATAATTTTAAAATTATCAGTTATGACAACGGGACGAATATAAAAAAAATCAAATTTATCAACAAAGAAATGTAAATGCCAGTCTATAACAGCGACTTAGAAGTAATTACTGCTTTAGTAGTAAACAATGAATGCATTTCATGTTGGCAGCTTTTTGCTGTAAACTGCACAGATCCACATATAGTTTAGTTATAATGTTTCAGTTCTTTGGCAGTCACGAAAAGATTCTTAAATTATGACATTTGTCGGAACTATGCAGCAGACAACTGCAAAACCATATTTAAACTTTAATTCCTTTGATTGATTAATTGTTGACGATTAAGGGAAGAACAGGAATACTCAAAAAGCTAAGAAGCTGATTACAAAAACCAAGAATCGCTTTGGCAACTCTTCAAGAACTCCGACAACAAAGCCTAATCGAAGCCTCTTAATCCCGATTCGCACAGTAATTGTTTACTTTGGTATTTGCGGTAAACAACAAATCGCATCTTAAATCATTTCCTAATTACCAAATTATCACGCAGGTTTCACTTTCTCCCTATACACAGTACAAATACCCCCAACAAATGTATCATACCTCCGCATGATCAACGAAGCCTACCCTGAGCAGTGCATCAGTAGAAAAAAAGGCGGGCGGGTAAATTGGTTGGTGTGTGTATACATGCAATTTGTCAGGTCTATGGCTACCGAATCAGTTTAATGCCCTTGGTTGCGCTGAGCAGCCCAGTGTACGTTCTCACCCTCAAGAGTCCCCCCGTTGTCCGCATACTGCAGCGCTAATCTAATTGGCTGAATGCTTGCTCATTTCTTAATGCAGTGTGTGGAAAACGTATATCGATACGGTGAGTGCGCTGGCTCCGCCCCCGCTGGGCCAAAGGTAGAGTCCCGGCTTAAAGAAGCTTTTCACTTCCTAAAGGTAGTGTCAGTCGGGTCTGGTGGGTGATCGTTGAGTGATTTTTGTCAGATGCTAATTTTCTTTCTAGCAGGTTTCTGACAAGTCATTCTTTCCGTATCCACATCACTGCAGCTACTGCTTGACATTTTTCATTTGGATTATTGATATATCCTGGACAGTTACATTTAAAGTACATGTGATTAGTTTCCAACATCTTGGATTTGCTGTGGAACTGACCAGGCTACTTGGCACCCTTGTGTTCGTACTGACGGGATACAGGATTAGTCGGCACAATGCGGGAGCGGATGGCACTGTTATCAGCTCCCTGGGTTCTCATTGTGTGCCAATTCCTTGCAGTGGTCAGTGCTCAACAGAACAGCAACAATGTATCCGGTAAGTAAGTCGGCTCTTCTCGGTTTTGTATCAGCAATCCACATAGTATTGCAAGCGAATAGCATATAGTATTCTGCGCGTTTCCGGCACTGCCGCTCATTTGGACAATAGGCCTGAAGCTTGGGTATTGTACTGTCGGCATAACAAAACAGCCGAAAAAGTTTTTTTTTCTGCGCTGGTTGGGTATTTGAAACGGAACAACGCTGTCATTTCGTTAAGCATGACAACGAATGAACACAAAATACAGTGATAAGGTACTCAAATGAATAAATAACGATCACCATATAATAAGCTAATAATTTTAACAATTATGATAACATATTGTGCTACGACCAATATGGAATTATAGTAACAATTAATTAAGGTAAATTTTTAATGAAATATCTAACTACTAAATGGATTTGTGGTATAATAAAAATTGTTTTCAGATGCTGGTAGAAAAAAAGTGAATGCATAAAACGAAATAATCGCCACACAGTACAAGTAAATAATATAAATAAAATAAATAAATAAATGAATGAATAAAAAATAATGAACAAATAAATCCAGCAAATATTACATGCAATGACGTTTGTTATAGCTATTGCCGTATCCCTTCCCGCCTCATCCCCCACCCAGTCCCACCCCACCACCCTCAACCACACAGAGGAACTA
>JAQGAU010005470.1:0-10246 GCA_034698045.1 Paramacrobiotus richtersi
TTAATTACGACGGTCCAAGCCCATCCCATCCTGTGGCGAAAGGGCATCAAAAAATCAAAGGGAAGAGGAGAACTTCGGCAAAAGGCTTGGGAAGTGGTGACAGCTGCTGTGAATTGTAAAAATGCGGACAGTGTGCACAAAACACCGGCACAGTGCTACAGAAAATGGAGAATGTTGAGAACGTATACTGAGATGCTGCGTAAGCATAAGAATCAGGACGGGAAACTGGTCACGAACTGGCGCTGGGCTGCACACATGTTGTTTACCTTAGACAACTTGAAAGATTAACGTTACTGTAGTTTTAAATGTGTGAAGTTGTCGTTGGCTTTCTGCATAGAAATTGGATTTCTGTTCGTAATGTAAACATTGTGGCTTCTGGATGTCTCTTATTGTTTGTATATATACAGTATGTGTGTGCTCATGTGCAAATTTTTGCTTTTACAGGGTTCATTGTTTTAAATACTATTGTTTGTTTAAATACTATTGAATGATCATTTTTCGAAATGATTTCGAGGAAAATTCTGAAAATAAACGAGTTATTACCTTCGAAGACGGTTTCTTACTCCAGTTGAAGTGCTGAGATTTTGATTCAAAATTACCGTAGGTTTTATGCTACGACAAGATCGTTGTCATCAAGATCTCTAAAAAAAAACCAGAAATGGAAAACTTATCGATTGGCGCGTTAGAAACTGTTCCGAGCGGTGAACTCGGATTTTTTCCGAAATGTTGAAAAAAATTTCTGCACATATACGACCAGGGTATTTTTATACACAAGGCCGGTCCGCGAGGAACTGTTTCCGATGGACGGCCAGAATATCGGGCCGATGAAAGGTCACAATTACCAGTTTCGAGCTGTTTCATGTGCATGTCCGAAATCATGGGTTTCGGTGATCGGATGGTGACTTAGCGAGCCCTATGTGGTGATCGGAGCCCGGACCGGCCTTGTTGGTTACTCGGTATGCAGAGAGAATTCTTTTTCTAAATGAGAATATCATGATAGGACTAACTGTACTTTGCAGATGCGTTGGAACTTCCCAATGCAACCAGTGTCGAAAGCCGGATGGTTATGGAAGCTCGGTCCAATCAGGACATTATGGAACAGTACGGTAAGTTGACACATAAAAATGATCACGAAAGTGTTTAAAAAATCGGTTTACATGATGTGCATCTTGTCGTCGAAAGAAATTTTCCAAAATTATTAACGTTTCACAAGATTTTCAGATATTCATTACACACACACAACCTACATACATACATTTGAAATATATATATGCAGTTTTCGTGATTTGGATACATGAAATACTTTTGAAAATACATTATTCACTTTTGATTAGACAAATCGCAAGTGCCGACTGAGGGGTCATAATTAGCATATTTCAGTGACTAAGTCAATTTTATTCCGTTCAAAACGACGGTGATTAAATTGCTCGCTTGACGAAGATTTATATGGAGAGTTTGTAAATATTTTTATCTTATTTGAACTAATTATTATATTCATTATTATTTAAATAATTAAAATATTATTATTTGTAGATATTTTTTATATTATATTATAAGTTTATGGATTTTTATAATATGGATTTTTACAGAAAATTAAAATAGTCATCGATATGTTATTCCAGTAAACGTTTCATGTGACGTAATTCTCTTTTCTTTTTAGGGGAGAAATTTGCACATTTCTTCCGCTTTCCACCGGAGACCAAACTGCAAGTCCGTCTAAAAACCCCATTCTTCGTGGCCCCGGGTTGTGTCCGCCTCTTTGACGCCTCATCCGCCTGGTACTTTCAAATCTCCAATGCCAGCAGCAAACAGAAGCTGGTGGACAACTGTGAAGTGTATATCGACAAAGACTACAAAAAACTCCTGCTGGACCCGTATTTGTATGCTGATTTGTCCATTAGCAAGTACATTTGGTTTCTGATGCTGCGCTTGCTGGGCGGTGAAGCGGGATTGCGCCGTTTGGCGTCGTTGTTTGAGGTGGAGAAGGAGAAGGCGCGCGAGAAGAATAAACGGGTGTATAGCATTCAGGAGAAGTTGTTGGGTGGAGAGTACTTCAAAGCACTGATAAGTAAGTGATATGATTTTTAATTATTATATTTTATGTTATATTTTCATAAATATTTAAAATGAATGTTTAAAAAAATTAATCTTTTAATTAAGAATTAAATTGCTGTTTTTCATTGAGAAATAAATTAATATTTTCAGTAAGAATGAAATTGATATTTTAATATTTTCAGTAAGAATTAAATTAATATTTTAATATTAGTATTTTAAATATTTCAAAGGCAACTTTTTCTCCATTTTTTTGTGGTTATTAAGAACATGCATTTGACGGCATACTGGGCATGGGAATTCAGGATATAGGTAGAATTGTTTCAGCTGAGAATTTTCTTTCAAAATGTATAATGAAAGTTGTTGATTTTAGTTTTTCTTGGTTCATTATGTGGTCTTAACACTTTGATATGAAATTGTGTGATAAAATCTAGTTCATTTACTGTAATTTTATGTATTTACTGTAAATACTGTAGAACTGTATGTTACTGTAAAATTTTATATATTCACTTTACTGCAATTTTCTGTCGCATTGCAGTCCACATTCCAGCCGTGATGCATCAATCGGGAAGAACGATCAGTGCTAGTAAACTCCCGGCAAGCTATCCCACTTTTTTGACTGAAAAGATGCTGAACTGGATTAACCGGCTGAAAGATATGAAAGAAACGAAAGCACCGGACGAACTGTAGAAAAGGCTGTTTAGATGAATTCCTGGTTGTGCCGCCGTTACCAGCAGTGGTTACGAAGAAGCTGCTTACAGTATATTTGTTGTTATCGTGTATTATTCGTCTTGTACTGTACCTTGTTCACCACAGAAATGACCTTGTTTGAATTCGATTTGCTATCCTTTTTGACATTTTATATGATGTGAAAGGTGAAAAACATTGGAATTAAAGGTGGTGTGTGCGACAAAGAAACATCTGCGAAAGCGATGACCTTTGACAGCCTTGTTAGCTGTTCGCAGCATTTGGGCTATTCTGGACGATAGGCCATATTACAGTGCTACAAAATGCTGAATCTATCATTATTCATTCAGCTTACCAGTACACTACGGTCCACAGCAGTTGTTTCGTTCTATAGCGTGAAATACTTCAAAAAGAATTAGGAATTCCTTGAAGTCACTTGCCAGAGATGGTTGTCTTTCTTGTATTCTTTCATCGACAGTTTTGTCTTTCAGAAAAGAGTGATGCATCTGGACCGTATTCGCCTCGCGACAAGCCGGAAGCGACAGCAACCGGCCGAGGGAATATGATGTCGAGTACGCTGTATATGTACACCCACGATAACTATGCTGTACTGTACATGCATGTCTTTCTTCAGGTCGAACCGATGCGCAAAAGAAGCTAATCCAGAAACTCCGTCAGTCCTGGCACAAACCGCACAAAGACACCGTCCCCATGTTTCCCGGGTCGCATACGTTCCTGCCGAAAGTGCGCTTGGACAATTTCCGGGTGCAGCTGCATCAGGGAAGGCCGCTGGTGGATGCTGTCAATTTGGCCATTTTGCTATTTGGGAATCTGGATAACGTGCTGACACTCTTTACCGGCGATCGGTATGGACTGAAACATGCGATGGGCGGGGATGGGATCAGCGATGTTCTGTGTAAGAACTGATGGTGACCTTTACAGAAAGCAAACAATCGTCGTAATTAAAATGCAGTAACTAACGCATTCAGAATAAAAGCAAAGGAAAATTTTGTGAATCAATATGCGCCACGTTTGACAGCAGTCAACTAATACGGAATGACAAGAAATGAAGTGACTGCAATTTTCATAATGGTAACAGATTAACAGTGAAAGAGATGCAAAAGTAATAACATTATTTGAAGGTGTATTCTTTGCAAGACAGGTGATTCGTGCAGAGGTGATACAGAGTCGTCAGTCATGGTGCTGTACTTCCCTTATGGTGTTCTGCGATGTTTTCGTAATGATTGTCGCAGTAATATCACTTTATTGCAGCCTATATCAATGCATACCATCCGACTATTGTGGGCAAGAAAGCGAAGGCTCTTCGCGAAGACCAGCTGATTCTAGCCTTCAGCCGGAAAGTGTATTATCTGCGCAAGAGTAATCCGGAGGAGCGTTATGGTGGTTTGTAAAAAGGGAAGTAACTGCTGTGTTTTCGTATGGATTTGACCTTTTATTCCTGTTCCGTTTTACATACATATGTTGGGGTACGAATTCGTAATAGAGTACTGCTTCTCACTCTCTCGATTCAACATCTGTGTTTATAACGTCGAATGCTAAGTGTGGCGTTGTATAACTAGTACAGTATTATTGTTAATTTTTATTTGTTGCATTACTTTCGTGAGAAGCTGATCATTAAAAATCGTTGTATACGGTATTTCATGTTCGTTTATGGGGTAGTATTGGAGGAGGATTGTATATGACGTGTACTCAAAAATTTGAGCAATATTAATAAACAGAATACAACAGGATATTTTTGCTGGCAGTTCCGTACTCGTAGTGAATGTCATTGCCACCCATTAAAACAAAATTTAATGTGGCGTCGTTCGTTAAGAACAGAAGCGCACCGGACGCCAGTGCAAATACGAGTACAGAATGCCAGTGGTCTGTCTCTCTGCACCAGTAAAGACATTTTCAGAGCGGCCCCTGTCCTTCCTGCCGCTCACAGCTACTCCTCGAACCGATTATGAATGATCACATTTGCTGGCAGTTTTATAATTATTAGTACTGTTATACTCGCTAAACGAATGCTTAGCTTTGTAAAGTGATGAATCGCTCAGTTATGTCGCAATATCTTATACTGACTGCATCTGAAAGCGCCGATCGTCAAGTGAGCGAGGGAAACGGGATGGCGGCAGAACGTGTAAAAAGTGGGAAATATATGCGTAAGTTATGCAGTATCGAAGGATGCACAACTTTGGCCCGCTCTGCAAAAACCGTGCTTTGTGTGAAACATTCGTCTGGGAAACATTCGACGGCCGTGGCAAAAAGGTACGGATATCGTCAATCGATTGGCCGATTGGGCATTACGAGGACCTTATCATGTAAATCCTGTTGCTTGTATCCTGATGTTATATTTGGATTGCCAAATGCCAAGACTAGCAAATTTTTCAGTTGTACTTTTGTCTTTCTTAGCTGCAGCGACGCTGTAATCCTCACAACAGGCCCCAGTTGTTGCGCTGTGAAAGGATGCGAAAGCTATCGCTCCAGATCTGGCATTGCAGATGGAGACGGGAAGCATTTTTTCCAGTTTCCCAACCACAAACGTGATCCGCAGCGGTTCGCACAGTGGGCGGAATTCGCTGGCAAGGAGCCATCATGGAAGCCCAATACCACGACGGTTATCTGCGATGTACATTTCGACCGTGCTTGCTTCGATACAGACTCCGGGCCTCCCAGACTCCGGCGGGATGGATTGCCTACGATTGCATTGCCTGGCACTTCGGAAGAGCTGATTACCACTGAGCCTGATTTGGGCGCTAAACGGAGACGTTTACGTATGACGGATTCGCAGAATCGATCGATTATCGCAGCGTCTCCACTGCTTCGAGAAAGTGGTATGTTTGTGGAGAAATATGCTGCGATTAGCAATTTTCTACGGTGTTGCATGCATTTCCAGTTTGCGAAGCGTGCAGTCCGTCTGCGGAGGTACCCTGCTGGATCCATGCTAAACGATTCCCGGACAGAGATGTCCCTCTTCTAGCTGTGGCTAGCCTTCCCGAACAATTGCAGCTGGATATTTGTCCTGAGGGAGAAGGTAAGGTCGGAAAATTCCCCTAATTTTTATTCTAAATTTTTTATTTTTTTATCATGAAATAAATCACCATAAAGGCGGTGTGTAGAAAGTTCATTCTTTCATTTCAGGTCTGAATGAGTTTTGACAAAATCATATTGACATTTTCTTGTTTTGAAATTCGTATACGGTACGTCGCATGTTGAGGAAATTACGACACCATTTTGGTGAAGGAGAAAAAACTAATCAATTTAAACGTGCTGAGCCTATGGACCTGCAATTGTGATTAAAATAGTGACTTGTAATAGTAGCCTATTTTTAGGAAAAGCTGTTTTCGCCAAAGAACTCCTTGTCCCGCGGTCAGTTTTTGGTCCATTAGTGGCGCCTTTATCGGACAAATGTCCTTCATCCTTTCCGTACGGTGTCCGAAATGAAGCTCACCAACTGCAGTATTTCCAAATGGACTGTGACCGGTTTGCCAATTGGTTCAGATATGTCGGGAAGGCTGAGAATTCGTCTGAGCAGAACTTGGCCGTACATTCATCCGGCGCGGAGGTTTTCTTCGTCACGACAAGGGTGGTTTTACCGGGAGAAGAGCTCGAAGTGGGATATTCAAGCAACTATGCACAGCTCATTGGCATCAGCAGTGAGAACAGGAACGTATATGGTAAGTTATTGACGGTAAAATTTAGCTATGGGGCGTTTATATTTTTTAATTTGAAATGGTTTCTCCGTTAATCGTTTCTTAGCTAAACTGCATCTGACAATAAATTCAGTCACGTTATTAACAGCGTTGTCGTGCAACGCATAGTTTGGTTTACTGAATATTTTTAGTTCGGTTTTGATTCGGTAGTTTGGGATGTTTCGGACCTTTTATAATGCTACTGTATTCATTCCAGATTCCGCTTTACCTTATGACGATCACAGGATTCACAGCAAGAACTTGGAGTGTTTGTTCGATGAAAATCGTTTTCCGCAAGAAAACAGGAAACTCGCTTTTCCTGAATTGGATAACGACTCGGAGTTTTGTGAGAATTTGTTAGGAGTTCGTCCGCTCAGCAATGAGCCGTCGTTTCCGTTGCGCGAAGAAATACCTGCATTTGCCTCTAATAATAATGCGTCTATTCCGTTTGACCAAGAAGTGCTTAAAGATGACAGTGGATCGGATATCATGGCCAGTCTATGCAATTCGCCAGAGCCATCTGTTTCCACAAAGAAGAAAAGGAAAACGGAAGGGAAGAGCACGGTGAAGTGCAAATTGTGCAATTACCAGTGCATCCCTGGAAGCATGGTGAAACACATTCGGAATGGTCATCCAGAATTCGCTGCCCAATGGCCGCATGAATGTTTAGTCTGCGGAATGAAATTTCCCTCTTCGCGTTCATGTAAAGTGCATGTGCAGACACAGGTAATTCCGAAGAGATATGATTTGCAAGTGAAAAGCGACAGATTTTTTGTTTTGAAAGCAAAGGAAACTTAGTGAACTTAGTGGATACATTATGAAAAAGCAACACACAAGTAACGAATGATTTATAATATATTTTTGATTTGTGATGGATCACGTACATTGGTGATTCCACCGAGTTATAAGGTTTGTTGTACATATTAATTTTCCGCTTCCAGTTTTACCAGATAGTCAGTAACTTCGGTTGAGTTATGCATTCACTTTTGTTAATCCGACAAGTGAGATCATTTCGGTAAAAAATTGTGAATTTCTATGACAAAAATGTGAACAATCATTAGATAAAACGATAAACAATTCCGAGGGGATAAAAAATTGCTCTTCACTTCAGTGTGTCTGTTTCGCCGTAGCACAAGCATGCACCGAAGATGATATCATCCGGTGCGGTTCAAGAAGCCATCGAGCACATCAAGGCCACCCAGCTGTTCTCTTTCTACTGCCGAAAGTGCCGGCTCCATTTCCCCAGCAAAGCCGTTTTCGATCTGCACCAGTTCAGTCATTCGACGGACGATAGTCAAGATCATTCGGAGCGGAAGTGTCCGCATTGTGATTACAACGGGACGAGTTTTTCGGATCTCATTACTCACATATTAACCCACGGACTGAGTGGGAAAGACTTGAAACCCTGTCTTATATGTGGGCACCACTGCTTTAAACTGAAAAGCCATATGCAAAAGCGTCATCGCAGCCTGATACGAAGTATTGCGGCTGACTGGGATCTTCAGTGCGATGATTGTGGTGATAAATTTAAGTTCAAGCATACGCTGGAGATTCACAGGAAGACGTTACACAATGGGTTTCAGTGCTTGTACTGCGCTAAAATTTGCTATACTCCTTCGGAAATTGGGGCTCATGTGCTGGAGCACAAGGACGATGAAGAATATCCATGTCCCTCGTGTGAGAAACGATTTCCTGTTTATCCGTTACTGAACAATCATTATCGCGGTATTCACGATGTGACCAACGTCCAGTGCTGTCCGGTTTGTCGGCACACGATTCCTGGCGGCAGGCTGCAGATAGCGAATCATATGGAACGGTGCAGGAAAGATGGTTTCATTCGTCGATGGGACGGGACTGAAAGAGTATCAACGGGATTGAAAGTGACGGCCAGATTTAAGGGAGTGGCTAAAGGGCAACGTGTGCCATGCGATCAGTGTGGGAAGTTATGTGTCTCGGCGCAAACTCTCTACCAACATATGCGCGGGGTGCATATGGGGGACAGAAGAGAGAAGGACAGGGAAAAGCGGGAAGAACGAAAAAGAAAGGGAATCGTGGATGCGTACGTCGTACCAAGGAAGCGGATGGCGCTGGATGAGTTTCCCTACCAGTGTGCTGCGTGCCAGATGGGATTTGTTTTAGAGGTTAATTTGGTCAAACACAAGGAGACACGGCATCCGGGAGCAGACACTGAAAAGTGAAACTGATATTTGTGTTTGGCTGTACAAGTAGACCAGTGGTTTTTTTTTGTGTTTGCCGCCCGACATGGTTGATCATCCTCCTCTGGACGCATATGACTTTCTTGCGTTGCCTGTTATTATAGCATGATTTTGTAAAAACTGTGAAGTTCATATTCGGACAATCTCGAGACCTTGATCTCTTTTTCGCGAAGTTTGCTGATTGTGAAATTAAAAACAAACAGCAAGGCGCTTTTAGATTGCAGCTCGCTTAAATCTATTATTACAAACAGAAAAGTAAGAAATCGTGTCTAGACAAAAACTGACATAAGTTCGGAGTTCCCGATTATAACCATTTCTGCAGCTAACAGTCTACTTACGTTAGAGATCACTGCTACCGCCAAAATGCTTTACCTGAAGCTTCACTGCGTAATTTTTTTCAAAATAGTAAAAAAAGGATATGAAACTGGAGATTTGTGAAAGATAGTAACCAGCCGTATATGCATAGCCCACAGCCTCAAAAACATCTCCGCAAATGTTATTACGTTATAATATAACCTATCTTTCATCTTTCCTGAACATAAACAGTAACCGCCAATTGTGCGTCGAGGTCATCGGTACATTCCACATAAATCCCTTGTACAAAGCTTGCGCAGTTTTGTATCCTCCACCATGCACAAGCTCCGTTATTGTAACCAGACTGATTATAAGTTAACCATAGAATATAGATAAATCCTTTTATGGCACCATTTATCAATGCCATGATGCTTGTCATCCGAGTTTGCGGGTAATGAAAACCCTTGGCGAAGATCAGCTGAAATTTTACCTTCGCTTTGGAAGGTCTTCAATCGTATTATGAGTGTATGATCTGCGCAAGGAGGAGCGTTAGCCGTTATGATGACAGAAACTGTTCATCCTGTCCTGTTCATCACAGCTTGATTTGACATTTTATTCCTGTCCGGTAGTACTTATTCAGGTTAAAAATTCATGATACAGTTGCTTTCTAGTTTCTAGTCTATCGGTTTATCTGAATTCGGACCATCGAATGCAGGCGTTTTATGGTTGATATATGTTTGTTACTTTCGAGATAATTATAAAAGCGTTGTGTATTTAATGTTATGTGTTTATATACTTCTGTCGAGCTCTATGCGAACCTGTTTATTAAAATATTCACAGACGTTAGGAATAAATTTTGTGAATGCAAGAATATAACTCGAATGTCTCTGGTATCAGTTCCATACCGAATAGCAGTCTGGAAATCGAAATCGCACCGGGATCCTGCGCAACATTGCTTTTAAATGCAAGAGTAATCCTGCAGAGTAGCGTTATGGTAGTTTGTAATACTTCTATGGAAGGTGACTGCTCATTCCTAACATGATAACACAATGACCTTTTATTCTTGTTCCGCTGCATATATACGTATGCGGGTTACGAATTCTTAACACTTTCTACTCTGTCGATCCCTATGGATCATTAACCTGGAATGTTAAGTATGCCGTTGTATTGTTGATTTATTGTTTCAGTTTGTGAACAGTGAATACACTAAAAAAAGCGTTGTATCTTCATGTTTGATAACAATATGTGTAGGTATATAAGCCGACAACAGTATACATCTATATTTCGAAAAATACATGCTGA
>JAQGAU010005471.1:0-10246 GCA_034698045.1 Paramacrobiotus richtersi
CAGGGAAACCACCTACTGGTGTGTTATCAAGAAACTCCAGCATCTCGATGTTAAACACCATATTATACAGGTAAAAAGCAGTTTAACATTAACAGTACATGCAAAGGTATAAAGCTTAAGATATTATTACAGGTAAAAAATGTAGGAAGGAACAAACAATATGCAAGTACAAAAAAGTGAAGTGTGATACGCACATTAACCAATAAGACAAGATTGTATGTTACGGACTCGAGCTAGGCCACTCACAATCGCTAAGGAAAAGGAAACAGAAAACGCCATTGCACTACAGTGTTCAGTAATAGTACTGTGTTCATAATTGTGCGAAACAAGTAAACCATATTCCAACAGCAGTCGGGAACAAATACTCGAGCCGCATCAATAGAATTTACTAAATTTTCTGTATCCATGTAAACTTCCTGTATCCATTCTGCATTCACTATCCATTATAAACAGCAAGATTATTCAATTTTTACTAGTACTGTAATATATATATGAATTTCCAGAGTATGCTTGACATATGGCGGTCTGTGAGATGAGGTTACAATTTGATTAAGATCATGAATTTTTGCATCATAAACTAATATGGTAAGCCAACTGAGGCGTCAATAACTCGGGAGATTTATAACTTGTTATTGTTTGTAGTGGGTATACATACAGAATAAAAAATTGCTCCATACTCACCAGAAATACGTGTAGTAGACTTTGGTGTCATGGTTTGCGTATTTTCTGCCGACTCCGCGTACAGATACTGAGATAGTTTACTTATGAGTAAAAAAGACAAGAATTACTGATAACTCGTATTCAACTGTACGACCTGCACTTTGCGATCTACAAACCTAGCTGAACAGTTAGTGCAGCAGTGTCTTATAAGAATGGCTTATAAGTTACGGTAAACTAAAAAACTTGTATTACTCGAAACTTTACATAGCTTTGATTCTATCGTACGCGTGGGAAAAAAAGAGACAGGTAAAAAAGGCCACACAAAAACCTGAAGAAAAAAGTACAGAAGGATATACTAAATGAGTCATACTATTATTATGTGCTAAAATTTAATTACCAAGAGCTAATATGGTCCAGAACGTTGATCTTGATAATCAACGGTAGTCGGTACGCATTAACCTCTTTTCAGTACGAATCAGCAATCCAAGCAGGCAACGAAGACCTGGTCCACCACATTGAAGTCTTCCACTGTGAAATCCCAACTGGAACGCACATTTCCGAATGGGAAGGGGATTGCGACGATGGCAACGCTCCGAAGGATATTGAATACTGCAAACGGGTCATCGGGGCCTGGGCCATGGGGGCGCCACCGTTACGCTATCCCCCGGAAGCCGGTTATCCCATCGGCGGGAGGGAACTTTCTCCTTATGTTAGAATCGAGATGCATTATAATAATCCACCGGAAACAGCCGGCAGAGTGGATTCGTCAGGGATAAGGTTCTATTACACAAAACAACTGCGGGAGTTTGATGCGGGATGTATTGAATTGGGACTGGAGTATTCACCCAAGATGGCGATTCCGCCCAAGATGGACCGTTTTCAGCTGACTGGGAACTGTATTGCCAGCTGCACTGAACAGGTTTGCCAGTTCTCGGAATGTCATTCTGTACCACTTTTGTTCGCCTTTGAGAGTTTTGTTATCGCGATGACCTTTAGTATTCCAAGCATAATAAAACTAAAATAAGTGACTAGATTACTCAACCGAATTTAAAATTGGACTGTTAATTGTTATCAGATCCTGGCTTGTTTTGTGGTGAATTACAATCTCCACACATAAGTACATATTTTCTAGGGACTGCCGCCGGAAGGAATATCGGTGTTTGCCTCCCAGTTGCACACTCATCTGACCGGCATCCGTGTTTGGACGAGACATTTTCGTAATGGCGTAGAACTGCCAGAATTTGACCGCGACAACCATTTCAACACAATGTACCAGGAGATTAGAAAGTTCAAAAAGCTAGTTCAAATTTTACCGGTGAGAATCGTAATATTGTCTGCGTCTTTGATTATCTACTGTAGCTTGTAGGATACTGCATGTGCATGTTTGTATAGTCCGGCTGACGAAAAAAGCGATGTTTTGCCAAATTGCGTAACTTAACCTATTTTTTATTAGTTTTAGCTTGTGGTTGTAATATTTCGTTATTTTGTTTTCGCTATGAATGTAATACAGTTTCCACTCAAGTCAATAAATACTGTACACACGCGTGAAAACGTTATATTATTAATCGCAAGACTCTGGAAAGAAATTACTGATCTTTTGTGATTCAGGGTGATGAACTGCTGACTACATGCGAATTCCGCACCCTAGACCGCACCAACGCCACACTGGGCGGCTACGCCATCTCCGACGAAATGTGCGTCAACTACATCCACTACTATCCGCGTACCAACCTCGAAGTGTGCAAAAGTTCCATCGACACCGATGCGCTGATGACGTTCTTCGAGAACATGCGATCATTTGACGATGACGACACTTCCCCGGAGAAGTCTGTCCTCGACAACTATCACTCGATCCGATGGACGCCGCTGACGGCCGCAGTTCTCCGTGACCTTTACGCAGATGCACCGCTGAGTATGCAGTGCAACACGTCTGCTGGGCATCGTTTCCCCGGCGAATGGAATAACGCTCCGCAAGTTAAAGTGACCGTGCCGCTACCGCCGCAACTGGATGTTTGTGGCCAACAAGAAAACTACTAAATACTGAATTAGACGACCACTGATGCTTGTCTATCGCGGTGATCATCTAATTAACAATTTGACACGGAACTGTTACTCTTAATCTGCCAATACTATTTGCTTTATTCCCGCAGCAATACAGCATTAAGCTTTTTTTCGAAGAGACTTGCACTGGACAGGCTCTGCACATTGAAATACTGTCCGGTATAATTTTCATAAATATCCTGTTTGACCTAAGGAATGCAGTTGTTGGTCAAGGTCACTGTCAAAGTTTACTTTATTACCGTTTTACTTATCGTTTTGCATTTGCGCTTCTGAAAATCATTTTTGAAGCTCAAAACGGATTACGAGCGTCAGGAAAAGGAACAATCCTAATTGTAAGAAAAAAGCGAACACACGAATGCTAGTAAGTTTTGTTTTGTAATATGTTCTCTCTTATAGTCTCTTGTCACAAGAGACATACTAATCCCTCTTTATTACCAGGTTTTCAATATTTACTATATATACACCGTGTAGTACAAGCACTTAAGGCGCATCCAGACTTACTAGTTTTCACGTGTTTTTTCTGGATTACAGACTGTATGTGACGGTTTTTGGGTGTTTGGTTATATTTAGCGAAGCGTCAGAAACGGTTATTGATTAGTTCTTTGCGCAAAAGAACCCATAAAGGTAACTGAGTTCCATAGATTTGTTCAAATTTACGAGACCAGATCTAAATTCTGCGAATAATTCTTAATTAGGTAGATGTGCCATTCGCGATTGTTATGGCCAGGTCCATGATTCCACAGGCTCAGACACACTACAGTACAGAGCTTCCGACCACATACTTCTGCACTTTTCTCAAGATCAGGAGCCGCAGTGGTATGATTTAGCGACGTTCAGCAGGTTCGGGAAATGCGGCATGGATACTGTAAGCTAGCAGAACCTTTCCCGTCAGTTTACCTACGGACGGCAGGATAGGCATTCGCACGAAGTCGCCTTGTGATGAGAGTAACGTGGGAGCGAATCGAGAATCACCGACTTGGAAGGCTTTCAAAATCTAGACAGAACGAAGTAATCCTTTAAACATGCGAATCTTTGCAATTTAAAGGAAAGTGGGGTATGATAATCTGATGATTACTGATGTTGAAACGTATAACTCGAAAGTCGCAAAACTTGCGCTGTTTTCAACTTCAGTTAGTTAATAACTTTCAACCATGCAGTCTCCACTAAAATATTAAGGTACATATTCTAAAGAGAGACGAGGTGACACTAGTGACTCATCAGAAGTAGCACTATCGACAATGGCAAGAATATGACCTTTATGACGGTGAGTACTGTTGCCGCTGTTAATCTAGAGTTACGCGACGATTACAGGTCGAAGGACACTTACCAGTGATATTTCCAATCTTGCATTCGCATTCATTTCCCAAAGCTTTTTAAGTGTTGCTTCTATTTGAGGTACACTGGAGCTCTTCAACTCTGTGCACAACTTCTTCATCATACTCTCGACCAATCCGCTGTTTTTATCAACGATTTCCCTTTGGATTAGCACGCCCTCACTTCGTTGTTCCTTATGAAGAGGCAGAGCGATCTTGACATTCACCAGTGCCAGTTTCCTACATACATCCCAGCCGTCCGCATGATTCCCAGATTTCAAATAACTAGTGCGCCAGTTACACAGCATTTCGTATGCCGATATGGATCCGTTGCAGATGACAAGCATCGATACTTTGACATCGTTCCGTTTCAGCATATCAATCACGATGTGATAAATATTCGGTCTTGACCAGTTGAAATCTTCGTTTCCAATCAGAATAAGCGACTTTGTTGTGCTGTCGACGAGTCGGTCCAGCAAGATGGCCAGTTCATAGTAATCGTTTTCCCTATAGTTCCACGAACTCAACCAGCCAAGATCGATCTGTACGAGACGCGGTTTCCATGCCGTTAGAAGACAGTTCCATGAACGGCAAGTGCGTCTGCGTAGCATTTGCTCATTTGTTTTTAGATAAGAAAAGACTTCGAATATGAGTTCTCCTGGTAGTTCTTCGAGACAAAGGTCATCTGGGAAAATCGATACAGTTGATATTTCACCGGAGACTGTGCTGCCAATGTCTCCGTCGGGCACACAAGAAGACGTTTTTTCAGCGGATCCAATACGGAGGAGATATTCTTTGCTGTAACACAAGGCATCAATTATCAGTTAACAATTCAATTAACACAACTACTTGTAAAAAAGATGAAGTTTAGCCAACCAGCTTAAGCCAGTCCTGTTGATTCTCTGAGGAGATCAAGTTTTGCAGTAAACATCAAAATACTGAGGTCGGGCGCAGTTTGCAGTGACCCGCTATAGCTGTGCTGTAAGGTGTGAACAGAATTTGATAGTGCAAACGTACCACTCAGATCTGAACAACGGCTGATCGCATCCGGACAGGTATTGCATACGGTCGACACAGTGAAGTCTCACCACCTTATGTTCCGTTTCCCGTTCCCATCGAAGGGCGAATTTATCACTTTTAATTATCCTGGTCAGTTGTGGATCAAGACAATTAAATTTGATGCCGTGCTTGTAGAACGGAGTTCTGGAGGAAAACTGAGGCACATAAGGCATCGGAACACGGACCCGCTCCATCGGGACAATCTCCTGTATCGTCTGAGCGTTGAAAACAATCTCAATGATGGCATACTCGTTGTATGATCCCAGCATAACAAGTTCCGCTGGCCACCAGCGCCATGGTTGGTCTCTGCGGTATTGATAAAGAGCTTCCACTGGTTCGCCCACTGAGGGAGGAAATTGCTCGATTTGTTTAACACAAGCAGAAACAGGAACCAGCTCGGTGCGATGTCGAGGATGATCGAAGTTGACGATCAAACTGCCATCCCGGGTTATGTCCCGGACAATTCCATGACGGACCAGTCCGAACTCGTCTTGTACGTCAACGGCTCCGAAGCGCCAAATATCCTTTGTAAACATATTGAAAGGGGAGAATTTTCATAAATGTGACAATTAACGCCGACAAATGATCTGCAGTTAGCTTTTGTCACCTTTTAAATGGTGCTGCGCGTAATGTCTGATGCAAGGATTTCATACATTTCATGATCAGTTACAGACTTCACTTCTCGATCATAGGTATTCGATCGTCTAGTTTATCGTTGATCTGATTGTACATGCGACTTTTACTATCAGTACTAGACATAATTATACAGTTCAATGATACTGTGGCAAGACATCCTTATCTTATTCAGCTGTGATTACGATACGGATTTGAGTTAGCGATGAGCATAAATGCAAATCTTCTGGAAAACAATTGAACTCTACCAAGTATTCCAAAATGTTTATCGAGCTGACAACCGTAAGTAAGGTAAGAGATGCTATGCGTTTCACTTTCAACACCTTGTGTGTTATACATTAAGCTGTTGAAACTTGAAAGTTGAAACGCATACTGTTCCAGTAGCTTCTGTTGGCGGTATTCGAGGATCACGCGGAGCATATAAACCGAAAAACATGATACATCGTCATTTCTTTATTTATCAAAGCCCGAATACGAAACCAATACAAGCAACAGCAAAGCTCCCATGAATACACTGGTATATCAAACTTGCAGCACCAGGCATGTCTTCGAGCGGCCGTACCTAATATGTCAATGTTCACGGTTAGAGTCGTCCGCTACAGGTAAAATAAATCACTTCTGCAAGGATATGATAGTATGGCACGGCAAATAGTAGTCCGTGCATTATTTTGCACAAAGGAATAGACCGTGTTATCGCTTTTCGAATATGACTTCGAAGTACTCTGGAGTGTTAACAACGTTTCCATAAATCGATTTCGTGCTGTTGAAAAACTTTCCAGGCGCTCGTTTGATAGTGAAATGTCTCAGCAGGCTGGCGAAAAAGATGAACAGCTCCATCTTGGCTAGCGATTCGCCCAAGCAGAATCGTTTGCCTAAGAGAAAAATTATAGCGAAAAGGATCACGATTTACAAACGAAACTCTTCGAACCAAATATATTGACGATCATTATGCTTCGCTACGAACCGATGGAGAATGGCATAAATCCTTCCACTTTGGGTATGATATTGCCGTTACTATCCAAAAACCGTTCAGGATCAAATTGATGAGGTTCGGGAAAGTAGGTGGGATCCATGTGAACAGAATACAAATTCGGCGTGATTATTGTGCCGGCTGGGATGTCGTAGCCGTTGAGTTTGGCATCCTCTGTCGTGGCCCGAACAGCAAAAGGTACCAAATTGGCCATTCTTTGGACTTCTTGGATCACAGCTTGCATGTACGGCAGCCTGTCTGCACAATAAACAAGAAGATGGTATTAATTGGTAGTTCCTGCTAACAAGCGCACAGATACGACACTTAATTTTCCTAGCTGTCCACTTATTTGTCAATACAGCGTACAGATATTTGGAAACAGAAACTGTTATGAACTTCGTGCAGGGCATGAGCTCTATCACATCGTGTGGAAGACTGCGATGTACAATACGGTTGAATTCCGTACCGCGCATATCCAAAGTAGGATACTGTCCTTCAGGGATAATTTCGTCTAATTCCGCTTGAACCTTTTTGTATACATCGGGATTTTCAAGTAAGTACATGACCAGCCATGTCAGGGTCGTCGATGTCGTTTCCGTACCGGCTCCAAACAGATTCATCATTACAATTTCCAGCTGATCTTCTGTAAATTAAAGCCGCTTCATACTCTTCCCATAGAAAGTTAGGACCATATGCATACTATCCAAATCATTGCAAGCATGTTTACCGGTGAAAGTGCTCAGTGGATTAGCTGATTGTTTATTCTTTTCGATCAAGAATGCATGAATATAATCCCGCAGTTCACCATCCAGATGCAGTTTATGATCATCAATAAGTTCGCGGAAGAATTTCCATATGTGCCGCTGATTTTCATGTAAGTCCAAATACGCCTTCCTCCAGCTGGTAACTGGAATCAGACGTAACAGGGGAAAGATCTGCACTAATCGCAGTTTAGCAAACAGCGCAAAGTTCTCTCCAACCAGGTTAGCCAATAGGCGAAATCTGTCGTCTTTGTGGCTGAACCGTTGACCGTAGGAAATGGCACAGATGACGTTGGCTATACTGGGTGAAAAGTACACGGGAGGATTGACCGGTGCATTCTTGACATTAACCAAATCGTCAACCAGGTCGCGAGCTTCGTCGATTATCAAGTCTTGTAGCCAAGTTTTGCCCATACCGAAATCGCGCAGAGTGGATAGAGCGAATCGGCGATGTTCTTTCCATAACGGACCATCCGTAAACAGGATTCCTGTTGTACAGTGTTATTATCAGATTAAGATTTACCGTTAGTACGTCTATTGCGCACAACGGCGCACTTGATGTGTACCTATTGAGTACTAACTTTGATCCGACTACGCTTACCTTTTCGTTTGTAAAGAATGTCAAATAGCCCTGCTGGACGTCCGGCAAATTTGTCGTCGTTAAGGACTTGCTTGATTATTTCGTAGTTGTTAATGAAAACATTCGGACGGTACCCGAAATACAGTGTACACAAACCATCGTCACCATATTTTTTGGTCAAATCTGTCAAAATCTGCAGCATATCATTTCCTTGGCCCTGGATACGGTCCAGATTCCCGATTACCGGTCTACCTGTACAATAAAAAATTCATGCTTTTAGGGAGCAAAAAGCGACTAAATTTATATTAGACTTATGAAGACTGATTATAAAAACGCAGAGTGAGTGAGCGGCAAGCCTTTTAGGAGACAAGAGAATCAGCTTACATGATGGTCCGGGTGGAAGGTTTGCTGCCTTTTTCGGTTTCAGGATCCATAACGCAGCAACGATTACGAATCCAAGGACTATTGTTATCAGGCCGACGAACTGTAGCATTTTCACATATAACGTTCATAAATCTGTTACACGCAAAATAATCAAAAAAGCACAAGGACTGGATTTCTAACCGTTGTTTCTTACGACGCACGCTATCGATATCTGCGCACGTGAATATGTACAGCCGGTTATCACGGCCGGTAATCGCGTAATAATACACTTTGTGTGCTAGTATTGTACAAGGGCGATATTTGCTGCACATGACCTGGGATTTTGTTATCATTCGCACGCGATTTCAGTTAAGTTTGTTTGGCTGGTACCGAACTGCAAAGTGAGAGCGCCGCATTATGGACTTCTACAATACTGTAACCAGATAATCTTATACTAGAGCGGTGTATTAATTTTCAGTTAAGGAGTAATCAAATTGTGAGTTCCGCTGCATTTTTTGCAGCTTACAAGTAAATACAGTAGGTACTGATCAGTTTTGTGAAAACTTGTGTGTACCGTTTTCCATCCGTGTTGACACATAGTGAGCGCCATCACAGCAGCAATCAGCTTTCGACATAGATTTTCTTTTTTTAGTGACCCTTTCACTTTCTTTAGTGAGCGTTTACAATATGCACACAGGTATATAACAGACAACAACTGCAGAAGACTGATTCACAAGCTGAGAACTCAGTCGTGCCGTTTTTCAAAAATGATTTCAAAATACTCAGGAGCGTTGACAACATTTCCATAGACCGATCTCTTCGTAGTGAAAGGCTCTCCGGGTGCTCGTTTGAAAGTGAAATTCCTTAGTAGGCTGCCGAACATGATGAACAACTCCATTTTGGCCAAAGCTTCCCCGAGACAAAAGCGTTTTCCTATATAAAGCAGAAGACTAAATTTGCGCAAAATTTGGTATATTGTACATGTACAGCAATGTGACAAGCTTTCCCCTTTTTACTCCCTGGACGGAGAAACTGAAACAACTACGTACTGCAGTTATGCCAATAAGCAACCAAAACCAGTCTTATCATTGAAAACCGCCTTATTACGTGGCAATGTACGAAACAGCGACGTCGCGGTTCCTCTACCGATACCAACAGAAAAGTTTTTTCCAGTGCAGGCGTAGCAAAGCAGCGTACCTACCGGCTACCGCTGCGCATATCAACGTGGTATTACATACATAACATTGTCATAAAAAATTATGGTGTCCTGACAAGTAAGCAGCAGACATATGCGGTACGTGGTACATGGAACTTAATTACTAACCGATGGAAAATGGTATGAAACCTTCGATCTTCGATTTCAGTTTGCCGTTACCGTCAAAAAATCGCTCTGGATTAAAACGATGCGGTTCGGGAAAATAAGCAGGATTGTAATGCACTGCGTATAGGTTGGGTGTGATTACTGTGCCGGCTGGTATTTCGTAGCCTTTCAGTTTTACGTCCTCCGTTGTTGAGCGAAATGCAAAAGGAACCAAGTTAGCCATTCTTTGTACTTCTTGAACAAGTGCCTGCATATAAGGCATCCGATCTGTATAGACAGCGAACAGTTAGAGAAATAAGAATTCGAAATCCATACGCGAGAGGAACATAAGGAATCGCAAAAGTCATCGAATGACTCTTCCAGCTGAAAAACACACGGTTTACCGCGCAGATCCAGGGTTGGACAATGTCCAGCTGTGATCACTCCGTCAACTTCGGTCTGCACCTTTTGGTACGCATCCGGATTTTCTAGCAGATACATTATTGCCCATGTCATTGTCGTGGACGTGGTTTCAGTGCCGGCTCC